>OVAN01012469.1:0-13700 GCA_900406275.1 Anastatica hierochuntica | reverse complement strand
ATATATTGGTCTCACAATTTTTTAAGTGAATTCTTTGTTCGTGTCGCCTCCATGACTTTTGTTTTCGTATTCACTGTAATATAGAGTAGAGAGCGCAAAGTCGTTTTTCATGCGGTCTTCAACAAGCCCGACCAGCGGAATCGTCGATAAAAGATTGTAGAACTTCAACCATTGAAAACATCTTCCATAGACGTCCCATGAATGTCTTCATGGATCCTTTGACTGGAGTGAGATCCGAACTCGCCGTAATGTTACATTTCATAATTGAAAATTCTGAATTTTGGCTAAAGACTATGCCTGACTAAACCTTTAAAATGTTGCTTTCTGCTAATAGACTTACGTGCCTCAATGTTACAGTATTAGAAGACTGCAACACAGTTACCGATGATGAAGTCAATTGTGCCTATAATGTCGCAATCCTGAAAAAACTATCAATTTTGTTAAAGGTGTAGCGTGTCCTGGTATCTTTCAATTCAGCAGCGGTACACGACAGAGAAATCAATATACAAACAGAGAGCCACGACTAGTTAGTAAGTGAAAAATTAATATATGTCAAATGAAATAAAGTGGTGTATTCGATTAAGTATTAGAGAAGGATTTTATTCTATTGAGTTTTTAAAAGATTTTGGTGCATTAGAAAACTTGTTGTGATTTATATTAAAAATTTCCTGCAAATGCGATTTGGATCTTTGTATTTTTTTAACAAGGAATCTCCACTAAAACACCTTAAAGTCTCTCATAATCAACCACTCAATTTTTTTCCAAAAACAATAAAGTTAATGATATATATTTTAAAAGTATTACTCCAGTAACAATGAATTTTAAAAGACCTTTTAAAAATTCTTGTTTGAGTAACATTTGTTTAAAGATTTTATTACAAATCTCTTCAAATCATTGATTGAATACATCCCATTTAATCATGTACAAATTATGCTGTTATTTCAAGGTGACTTAAATATCTTATTTATCAGTAAGCTTCCGCATTCAGTCTAGGCGGTTTAAGAAGTCGAATTTTTGAGGCTATAAATACAAGGGTTAAGGCTTTGAAACTATTATTCACACGATTAATAAAAAAACCCTACAGAGTGTTTGCCGTAATTTGTTTTCTCTCTGCACCTTTTAGCTTCTCTTTAAAGTTAGCTCGTTGATATTTATGCAACATCAACTATAAACTAAATTATATAATATATATGTATCATCCATCTTTTTTGTTAACCTATATACATATATATATATATATAATAATTATGTTCGCAACATTGACAGAGTTATCAACGCTATAGGTGTACACACTTTCTCCATGGTGTTTTACATAATTCTACATTATGCCATTTAGACGTATAATTCTTTGATGTCGATGGAGTCTATTGTAAATGGGGCGAAGACGAGACAATTGATCATGTCCTCTTCTATTGTTTTGATGCTCAACGTGTATGGGAACAAGCTCGAATATCAATGTCGATATTTTCTTCTTCCCCAACCTTGGACATGTTTCTATCCTATGTGCATAGGTTTATCAATCTACCGCCGACAGAACTTCATAATACTTGTCTTTTTGCTTGGATGTGTTGGTTCCAATGGAAAGCAGGAAATGATCAAGTTTTCATTAAAATCACTACTTCCAAAGAGACAATAATTACAAAAGTAGTGGTGGAAGCTCATCTTTGGCTGTTGGCACAAGCAACTAAGTCTCGACCATGTTGTACACCTCCTTCAGCGGCATCATCTCCATCTCAAAATCTCACAAAATGCTTTGTAGATACGGCTTGGCGAGCTGAATTTTTTACATGTGGGATAGGTGTTGTTTTCCGTTCAGATACAGACACGAGACTAAGTGAAATATGTGATACAAAGATCGATATTTCATATGTGTTATTAGTAGAAGCACATGCAATTTTGTTGGCTCTCATAAAGGCCAAGGATTAGGTTTGACCAATATTCATATCCACAGTAATTGTGAAGTTCTTATCCGCTTTCGATGAAATAAACGATAAAATAAATTATGTTTCTAATTTTTTTTCCTACAATTTTCTTTTCCTTTATACTTTAGCTAAGACTGTTCTGAGATCGATTTGTACTTCTTTCTGAAGTTGTAATAATATCAGTTTGAGTGACCAAGAAAAAAAGACGAATCATTCTTTCTACTTATCGATATATGTATAGATCATAATAATTTTGCTTTTCAGTTGAGTACTTTTTTCTATTACGCAGCGATAAAAATCAAAAGAATTAATCAATTTGGAACCGAACCAAGACTCGATCGGATAAAAGACATATATAGATAGGCCATATAAAAAAATTTGACCAACACCATTTACCATTACAAATAACTGTTGGATAAGCTTGGAATGTGACTTGCACCACAAGTTACTTAATCCTATTATGCTTTACATAATGACTAAAGTTATTCTAGGAGATAAATGTGTTTTCCTATTTCATCTAGGATTAGGTAAGCCTTATATAAAGGCATCGAGTGATGGTGTTGTTGGTGTGAGAGAGATAGTTTTGAGTTTTAGAAATCGAGTGTTTTGAGAGTTTGTGTTTGAGTTTTGAGTTAGTTTTCTCAATTAAATAAAGAGAGTTATTCTTATTCTAAAAAGATATTTAAATCCTTAAACAAAGTTTTGATTCTATAATTGGTATCAGAGCTTTCAAAAAGGAATTAAAGGTTTGTTCACTTTATCAAAATCGATTTAGTGCTAAGACTTTGTTCGAAGGGTTTCTTCTTTGCAAAACAGAGAGTTGTCGTTATTGCTCTGTTTTTGTTTCGATCATAAGTCGGTTTGTTCTGAAGCTCGAGAAAACTTATTGTTACTGAATCGCCGTGACTCTCAAGTATGGGAGATATCACACCAATTGGTGTGACAACATCGACGGCTGCTCGGGCACCGGAAGGGTGAGCTCCATCTTCTGTGAAGTGCCCGATCCTAAATACAACAAACCACACTATGTGGGCTATGAAGATGAAGGCAGTACTGAGGGTTCACAAAGTCTGTGATGCTATAGAATCTGATGATGAAAACATTGAGAAGAATGACATAGCTATGGCGTTATTGTTTGAGTCAATACCTGAGTCATTAGTGCTTCAGGTTGGAGACTTAGAAATGGCCAAACAAGTTTGGGAGGCCATCAAAGTAAGGCATGTAGGAGCAATGCGTGTAAAAGAAGCTCGTATACAAACCTTAATGAGTGGTTTCGATAGATTGAAGATGAAGGATACGGACACTATCGATGCGTTTGTTGGGCGATTGACTGAGCTTTCATCCAAATCATCGGTGTTAGGAGAAGAGATAGATGAGACAAAAACTTGTTAAAAAATTTCTTAAAAGTTTACCTCTGCGAAAGTATATCGATATTGTTGTCGCTCTAGAACAAGTGTTAAATTTGAAGACAACAAGATTTGAAGAAATTGTAGGCCATTTGAAAGCATATGAAAAATGAATTTCTGAGGAAGAAAACGAGGGAAACGAAGAGCAAAATAAGTTGATGTATGGTTTCACCAGACTCTAAATCATAACAAGATCGCGAATATAATGGTGATAATAGATTCCGAGGAAGAGGAGGACGATCTTTTAGACGAAGAGGTCACGGTCGTGGTGGAAGAGACACGTCTAGAATCACATGCTATCGGTGTGACAAACTTGGTCACTATGCCTCCAATTTTCCAGATCGATTACTTAAGTTGCAAGAAGCACAAGTAGAAGAAATCGATAACACGCAAGACGGAGAAGAACTCATGCTACAAGAAGAGGTGTACATGAACGAAGAAACATTTGTGCCAAGCAAATATGAGGAGAAGAGTGGTGTAGACGATATTTGGTACTTAGACAATGGGGCTAGTAACCACATGAGCAGAGATATTCGATATTTCTCTAATATCGACAAAACCATCACAGGAAAGGTGAGGTTTGGAGATGATTCCAGAATCGATATAAAGGGCAAAGGAACAATCGAGTTTATAGACGAAAATGATGAGCTGAGAACAATGTTGGACGTGTATTTCATTCCTGACTTAAAAAGCAACATAATAAGCTTATGACAATCAATGGAATGTGGGTGTAACATAAGGATGAAGGGAAATATCTTGATCATGCATGACGGACAAGGGAAGCTCATTGCCAAGGCAATAAGGTTGAAAAACCGCCTCTACAAAGTACACATGCGAAGAAAATAAGACTTGTGCTTGCTCACCAAAATAACGAGTGACTCTACCAGGTGGCATTCACAATTGGGCCACATAAATATAGAAACAATGAGATCAATGATCCATAAGGAACTCATAAGTGGAATACCTCGCATGAAGTTTAAAGAGGAAGTGTGCGAATCTTGTTTACATGGTAAACAAGCAAGAAGGGTGTTTCCACAAGCAACACAATTCCGTGCAAATAAAACTCTTGAGCTCATTCATGGAGACTTGTGTGGACCCATAACACCACCTACAGCTTCTGATAACAAATATGTCTTTGTTCTTATCGATGACCACTCAAGGTACATGTGGACAATACTACTGAAGGACAAAAGTGACACGTTTGATAAGTTTAAACGATTCAAGAGCAGGGTATAACAAGAGACGGGAAATCATATAGGAGTTTTTCAGAACAGATAGAGGAGGCGAATTCGTGTCACAAGACTTCAATGCATTCTATGAACAAGCCGGAATCAAGAGACATCTAACGGCTCCATATACTCTTCAGCAAAATGGAGTAGTAGAGAGACGAAATATGAGACTTATGGGGATGACTAGAAGCATCTTTAAGCACATGAGTGTTCCTAATTACTTTTGGGGAGAAGCAATACGTCACTCTACGTATTTATTAAACAGAATCGCTACTAGGGCCCTCAAAGATCGAACTCCATATGAGTCTTTTCACGGCAAGAAACCGAATGTAGACCACCTTCGAGTGTTTGGATGCATTGGCTTCGCTAAGGTTGATTCCCATGGCTTAAGAAAGCTTGATGATAGAACGCAGATATTAGTACATCTCGGAACAGAGCCGGGGTCAAAAGCATATAAAATGCTTGATCCACAAAGCCAGAAAATAGTAGTAAGTCGAGATGTATTTTTCGATGAAGAAAGAAGATGGAGATGGAATCAAACTGATCTGAAACAAGGGGTGAATGAAAGCTTTCGTATTGCACTTGGAGATTATGGAAATCATGGAATCAAAAGAACATAACACGGAGAAGTTGATACAGAACATGGCGGAGAAGTTTCAGAAATAGAGCACGGCGAACCGGAGCAGGAATTCAGAGCACGAAGAAGATGACGATGGTGTTGATGGTTCCAGAACCGAGGAGGTTGAACCCATGGCTGAGGAAAAAACATAGTGAAACACAAGTCATGTCGCAACCCGAGCTGAGGAAGTCACAAAGACACAGCTCAAGGCCCAAGTACTTGGATGATTACATCTTGCTTGCGGAAGAAGAAGGAGAGATGTTGTTGATGAGTTTAAACGATGAACCCCGCGTTTTTAGTGAAGCGAAAGGCTCAAAATAATGGTTGGCCGCATGTGAAAAGGATAAACTTAACAAGGCGTTGTATAGGTTGAGACAAGCCCCAAGAGCTTGGAATGATAAGCTGAACCAAATCCTAAAAGAGCTCCAATTTACTAAATGCATAAAGGAAGCATCGGTTTTTAGGAAGGAGGTAAAAGGAAACCTACTTCTTGTTGCAGTCTATGTAGATGATCTATTTGTTACTAGGACGAGTCTGAATGTCATAGATGAGTTCAAAGTAGAGATGTCATCAAAGTTTGAGATGAGTGATCTGGGAAAATTGACTTATTATCTTGGAATTGAGGTAAAGCAAGTTCGTGCAATCCTTCACAAGCACCCATGGATCCTGGAGTCAAGTTATCGAAGGCAAAAGAAGAAAAGGATGTAGATGCGACAGGTTACATGAAAATCATAGGATGTCTTCGTTACTTAGTGCATACAAGACCATATTTGTCTTTCTGTGTTGGAGTGCTGAGTAGGTATATGCAGAACCCGAAAGAATCACATGGAGTGGCCTTGAAACAATGTTTAAGGTACCTACAAGGCATGATGTTATTTGGTTTGGTTTTTAAAACCACGAGCTTAAAGCCTTTGGAGAAGACGAGATTGATTGGCTATAGCGATAGCAATCATAATGTTGATCCAGATGATAGCAGAAGTACAATTGGACATATCTTTTACTTGGGAGAAAGCCCAATCACTTGGTGTTCTCAGAAGCAAGAGATTGTTGCATTGTCTTCTTGTGAAGCAGAATTCATGGCTGGAACTGGAGCCGCTAAACAAGCAATATGGTTGCAGGATTTGCTTGGAGAGATCTTGGGAACTTCGTGTGAAAGGTCTTTGATTAGGATAGACAATAAATCGGCTATTTCTCTTACAAAGAACTCGGTGTTTCATGGACGAAGTAAACATATTCACACGCGTTTCCACTTTATAAGAGAATGTGTTGAGAAGGGCTTGTTAGAAGTGGAGCACGTTCCTGGAAGTGAACAAAGAGCGGATATTCTAACAAAGTCACTTGGGAGACTCAAGTTCAAAGAAATGAGAGATCTTATTGGAATTCAAGAAAGAAATCGACTTCAAGCTTAATAGGGAGATTATTGGATAAGCTTGGAATGTGAATTGCACCACAAGTTACTTAATCCTATTATGTTTTAGATAATGACTAAGAGGGGGTTATTGGTTGTTATATTTTGAAGGATTGTTAAACTTTTTAGAATTTGTTGTTATTGGTTTATGGATTGTAACAATCTTGATAAAATTTACTGTTATTGATTTGATGATTTTAAATGTCTACTCAAAATCCATTGTTATTCAAAAAATTTGGTTTTCGTTGATTTTATGATTCAATTAAAATCTGGTGTTATTGGAACATGAATTCTCAACAATTAACTCATTAAACAGGATTTTCAAAATATTTCATTTACACCTTGAATTCTTAAAATCCTTATAACTAAAGATTTTTTATTGATTTTTCTAATACACAAAACTCTTTGCAAATTCAACAAAACTCTTTACAGATTTAACAACTCTTTGAAATTTTAAAATCAATCAACTTTGTGAAATCCAACTCCCACTAACTCCCCCCCCTAAAGTTATTCTAGGAGATATCTAGATAACTACTAATGTATTTTTCTATTTCATCTAGGATAAGCCTTATATAAAGGCATCTAGTGATGGTGTTGTTGGTGTGAGAGAGATAGTTTTGAGTCTTAGAAATCGAGTGCTTTGAAAGTTTTGTATTTGAGTTTTGAGTTAGTTTTCTAAATTGAATAAAGCGAATTATTCTACAAAAATCTTTAATTCCTTAAACAAAGTTTTGATTCTATAATAACACCAAACACGATTCAACGAACACACAAGCCACACATATAACCAAGTTATTATCATTACAAAATATAAGATTCATTGAGAAATGAACTCTATAAATTAAGTTTTAAAACGCAAAGATTAATCAACGAAAGAACAAGAATAGAAGCTCAACCGTCGACATCAGTATCTCAATTACGTTTTGATTTTAATTCATCCTCATCACGATCATCATGAAGGTTACTACTACCATTACTGTCCGGAGAAGGAGGAGGACGTGGCCGACGAAACTTAGGACGACGATGACGTTTTCGAGGCTGTGGCGACGGAGCAGCATAACCACACATACCAAACTCACATGGCGCACCGGGCTCGCATTCGTTTCTGCATTGTCCGCAATTAGATGGATCGTTGTTCGTGTCTACACAATCTCCATCGCAACAAGACAACGCGAAACGACACCTCCTGAAGCAGAATCGACAATGGTTTGGATCGGACAAGACATCAACGCATTGGTTACGACAACATCTCATTCGAGCCATTGGTGGTCCACGTTTGCAAATCCATGGTCTACAAATTGGTGGCTTTGGCTTATTCCAACGTGACAATATTGTATCTGATTTTGTGTGGTTCTTTAGCCATGAAGAGGCTATGTTAAGTTGGTTATTTTGACCCAGGACTTGATGAAGAACTGAGTTTAAGTGGAAAACTATTAAGGCACATAACAATGACTTAATGGTGATCATTGATGAAAATGTGTTATGAGATTAATTAATTATATCATTGACAGAGATGTGTAGGTTTATATAAGTTTGAAGAGAGAGAGAGAAGGAGTTGGGCAGTGTTCATGTTTTTCTTGCATGGATGGACAACGATGTTTTATTATGCATGTTACGTTCATCTTTTTACGTCACTAGGCCTTCAAAATTTCGTTTAATTATTATGTCTACTTTATAGTTAGTTTATGTTTGGAACGCGAGGAAGACATTTTACATTAAGACTTATATTAGTGTGAAGAAAATAAAGGTATGAGGTATCACATGGCAAAGTAGTTGGAAGGATCACAGTGGGTTTACGAAAGCCCACATGAATTTTGCTAAGTTTTATTTTCTTTGGGGGGGGGGGTTACAATAAGTTGTTACGAAAATATTCGGTACAGTATTTTTTTTTCTTAACAAAAAAATTCGGTACAGTATTTTTTCCCCAATATATTAGTTAGTTCTAAATGATGGCATGTGGATACATATTCGTATAGAGTTGTTTATGATTTGTTAAAACGAATTTCATAGTTAATAAAAAATCGCATAAAAACATTTAGAATGATACCTACTAACACTTTAACTTCCAATTTTTTCACTAGTACTTTAAACTTTTAAAGTGACAATTTTATCATTTTAAACTTTCAATTTGGTTCCCAAGTGAGCGTCGCCGTTATACTTTACAAAAAAGTTAACGGTGTTAGTTTAATTATTAAAACTAGATTCTACCATGCATTGTGTGCGAGATCATATTTACTTTTTAAATTTAGTAACAGTAAAAAAGTGAGAATTCGATTATTTAATTTGTGTTGGATTATTCGGCTTTTAGATTTTAAAAATATTTCTGATTTTAGGTTGCTTATATTAGTTTGTTGTATGAAATGAGAGATTTTAGTGATTCAAGTTGTGTTGATTTTATTTGGATTTTGAGTTAAAGATGTCGTATTAGTCTACATCTCTTTGCTTATTTCAATTTAAGCATTGAATATGTCATATGACATTATGTTTGATATTTGATTTTATAAATTTGGTTTTAAAATTTAAAAAGTATGATGATCATATTTTTAAAACTAATCAAAATATTTCTATATATCTATTAATAAGTAACGAATTTTGATTTAAATAATTTAGTAAAATAATTTATAAATATCGATATATTTCTATATATAAAGTTCCAACAACTACAAATTTAATTTTTGACATTATTTTTTCTTTTCTTTATTTCAAAATATATACGTATATAGATTATAAATTTATTCGATAAACATATCAAACACTAAAATGTATATATGTGGATATGCATTCTCTTGTAGTCTCCATCAAGTTTTGTAATCTTAGAAAGATTATAAACTTAGTTGCTAAAACTTGAAATCAAAGAGATAGAAAACAAACCTTTAAAATAAAAATATCATCACATAAATAATATGTAAAAAAGAATTACATATGGATAAACACACTCTTATAATTTTCATCACGTTTTTTCCATGATTGTTTTTCTCATTTCTTTGTCACTCTTAGTTAATCTATCTTATTAAAAGGGAAGACATAGACCTTTTCATGTGTGATTTTTTAAAGTGAACATATTTTAGAAATTTTATTAAATGTGTCTAATAAATTAAAATAACTCTAATTACTCATTTACATATTTCAACAAACATATTAGAATACTCTAATTTTCTTTTCACTTAATCACTATCAAAATTATAAATCAACACAATTTAAAATCATCATTTTTTTTAGCAAATTTAAATATAGTTTTTTTTAAAAATTTAAAATAACTCCATAACTTTTAAAATAATTCTATTACAATATGATTATTTTCTAAATAAAATTTGTTACAAAAATTCAAAAAAAATTATAAAGTGATAAAATTTAGAAAAATCAATAAAATTTATAAATAATTTATATAAACTATAAAAATTTAAGTTTAGTCATCTGTTGTTTTTTAAATACTCTAACGGGTTTTGTTTCATCGTATTTCGGGAACTGAATATTATCCAACTGAACTCATACGAGTATCCGAGGAAATCTGAAAGTTCGAAAATATTAAATCTATAATGGACCCAAAATTATATAACTGAAAATTCTAAAAGTTTTGGAATTGAACCCGAATCTGAAACTCGCAATAAGCGAAAATTATAAACCCGATATTCGAAAAATCGAAACATGATTAATAATATATAAAATTATGTAAAAATCTTAAATCTATATAAACAAAATTTAATAGATGTGTGATTTTTTTAAATTGAACATCTATTAGAAATTTTATTAAATGTATCTAATGAGTATGAATATTTTTTTAATATGAATAACATTGGAATATTCCAATATCCTTTTCACCTAATTATTATCATATAAATATTTTTAATCTAGTTTTTTCAAAAAGAAAAAAATCATGTAGTGATGAAATTTAAAATAACCTACAAATTTATAAAAATAATTTATAAAAACTATATTAATTTAAGTTTAGTCATCTGATATTTTTTTAAAAAAAATATACCACCGGGTTTTGTTTACGGTATTTCGTGTATTATCCAAACTGAACTCATACTTGAATACGTACGAATGCCCGAGAAAACGCAAAAAATCCGAAAATCTCAAACTTAAACTTGAACATGGGATTTGAAATAACCAAAAAATCTAAAATTTTGAACTTGAGTCCGGACATGAAACTCAAAATAATCAAAAAATTTGAATTCGATACTCGAAAAATTTTAATTTGATCAAGCATACATTGAATAAAAAAATTAAAAAAAACACCTACGCGGGTGCACGGATCAAACTCTAGTTTTTTTAGTAATCTAGTTGAAACATATTAAATTGTTACATATTTTCGTAACTATAATATTTTTTATTGTGTGTTATTAGATTAGATAAAATATAATTGTGATCTTTCAGTTGAGTATTTAGATTAGTATCGATAACTAAAAGATATTAAATTAGTTTAAATGATAAGTGAAAGATAAATTTTACTTTAGATGCATAAGTTTTTTTTTGTCATCGTAGCCTAGTGGCAAATAGTTCCTCTTACTCGAGGCAGGTGCAGGGTTCGAACCCTGGTTTCGTGAGATGGAAGCAGAGGGGGTGCAACCACTGGCCCACTTGCTCCTCTCTAGATGGATAAGTTTAAAATAGGAATATTCAGATTCGTTTTTTAATTTGATTATATTTTATCATTGATTTTTAAATTTTTTTTGATGAAACCGATAACTTTTTATTTTAAAATTATAAATTGACTTTATATTCAACGGTTGGATAAACTCGGAGTTCTATTCTTTTAAAAATAATTTTTGGATCATTTAAAAAACAAAATGGAGCTATATTTTATTATTATGAATGAAATTTATTATATATATATATATATATATGTGTGTGTGTGTCTGTCTGTGTGTCTGTGTGTGTTTTTAATATAAGTTATTTCTTAGATTTACAATCTATATAATATTTTAAACAAAAATAAAAAAAGATCTAGGGAAAATTTTTAAAAGTTAAGGTGGGTGAGGTTTGTTCATTGTCTGCAAGTCATGTTTTTATTAAAAAAAAAAATGAAAACCGGGTCAGGTCCAACCCAATAAAAGGACACGCGGATCTTATTGGTATGTTCTTCCGAATTTACCCTTGATGAATATTTTCTGTTTGTTCTTTATAAATTTTCTTTTCAAAAACACATATTGTAAATTACACATCAATAAAAGGTTATTTTATTAAAAACGCTTCTCAAATAGTAGTATAGGGATATTAATAAAAATAAATAAAAATAACAAGAAAATACCAAATTGATTAAACGTAAGAAAAATTCAAAAAATTATAGAAAGGTTCAAAAATTAAACAAAAATTTGGTGAAATTAAATAAAAATAAAAATAAATAAATAAAATTTTAAAAATACGTAATAATAAAAAATTGTTAAAAAATATAAATCAGTAAAAAAATTTCAATTAATTAAAAGTAAGAAAATATAATTTAAAATATTCTAAATTAAATAAATTTCTAAAATAATGAATATTAGTAATTTATAAGATACTAACTTAAAATTTATAAAATACATATTATCAAACATTAATAAAAAAATTGCAAAAACATAAAATTTAAAATTTTTAAAGTTAAATAAATTTAAAAATTGATTAATAAATTTACAAAAATACATAAACTAATAAAAAAAAATTATATTAGTAATAATCAATAAGACCCTTGGAAAATTTTAAAGAAATTTCATAACTTATCTTATTTTTTAGAAATCTGTATAAGAGATGCTAAAATATAAATCTATCTAAGGTAGACATTTTGGCTAACATTGTAGTAGATAGACTAACATTTTAGCATCTCTTATACGAATAAATAAGATAAATTGGTAAGATATAATATACGGATTTTTCATCTCTTAATGCTAAATTATTAAGATAAATTTTTAGTCAAAATTTCTACCTTAGATAGATTTACATTTTAGCATATCTTATACGTGTTGAGGGTAATTTTATTCCTTTATAATATAGCTTTAACTAGACCAGAGACGCCTAAATAACTTCTTTAGTAATCGTGGAAATCAAGAACTTAGCCAAGATTACGACCTCTTGTTATGGGCATAAGGCAAGTAAAATATTTTCTTTTACATTCCAAATCTTAGAGATAAAAAAAATTGCGTTATTGAATAATGGAAATTTTCATTTTAGTTAAGATAAACTCGAATCTAGAAGTTGATTATATCTTTCCTAAAAGAATATGAAAATACTCTTATTCGAATATCTATAAATACTAAAGGAGGAACCCTAATTCAAGGATCCAAAATTTTAGAGCTTATTCACTCATGGTAATTGATCTCCTTAATCATTCAATAAAAAATCACATTAGATCTATTGTTCTTGTTCTCTCTCCTTCGGAATATCATTCAAAAACCTCAAACCAATACGGACTTCCAAAAACTAATATAAATAATCAGATTTCTTAAAATTTTCCAAGAGTCGTATAAATTATTACTAATATCTTTTTTTTATTATTTTATGTATTTTTTAAATTAAAGAATCATTTGTTAAATTTACTTAATTTTTTGTCAAAAATTTTCTAAGTTTTTTTTTTTTGTCAACCACACATTATATCAGATGTTCACTCTTGAATTGGAAAACCAAGTCGGGGGCTCGGAATCTACGAAATTGTAATCATGAAATAAAATGCGAGAGCCTCGTGCTAGGTTGTCGGCTTGTGTATTTGTCGCTCGCGGGATATGCATCAAAGAAAACCTTGTGAAGAATTGACAGATGTGATGGTAATCCTGGATTAGCGTCTGAAGGGTTGGTTAATCCTCCGGTTGTCGAAAGATGCTGATAAGCTCTGCGCAGTCTGTCTGGAAGACCTGACAGTCAATACTGCGAATATGGAGTTCTGACATCGCCCATAACAAAGCTTTCAACTCTGTATGAAGTGGTGAAAGACTCCGGCGTTGACACCTTACCCCCATCAAAACTACTGAATGATCTTTGTCTGTGCAGATNGTGCAGATCCATCCTAAACCAGAAGTGGGATCTGTTTGTTTCCAGGACCCATCTATCCGGCAGATTAAACAATCCGGAATGGTAGGTACCACATCAGAGCCGTCCTCCTCCGAAGAAGAGAGAACTTGTGCTTCTGTCCAAGCGGTAAAATCT
>OVAN01012468.1:0-13700 GCA_900406275.1 Anastatica hierochuntica | reverse complement strand
GTGTTGATAAGAGGACCTCGTGTCTTCCGGGTGGACTGCTTTGTGTCACGATCCGAATGGGGCGTGACACCGTGCATACTTATAAGTTAGTTTTGTGTAGAAATACATTTATTTTTTTTGCTTTTACTTATACACAGAATCTAATTTATGTATTTTAGATAAAATTTTGGTTTTTAAATAGCTATTAATACATTATGGAACTCATAATTTTTCAAGAAATATAGTTCATGTGAAAAATAGAAAGTCTCGAAGAATGAAACTCTCTTTTTTGCTTAGGCCCCTCTGTTTCTCTTAGAGGCTTTCCTTTTTCTTTTGTTTATTATTCTCCATTTTAGAGTGGAAGCATTTACAGGCTTTTACAGCTACAAAATCTTTATTATTTTGGAATACTTTCTTGTCTTGCCTCCCTAATTACCAGCTCTTTCTTCTCTCTCCTTCAAATCAAATCACAACATTCCTTTTTCTATTCAAAATCTAATGATTTGCCTTCATAAATGCATGTTCTTTTCAATTGTCATTGATCTACTTCCAAAAATAATACACCGACAACCTCTTTTGATACCTCGCCGGAATTTCTCATACTCCCTCTCAT
Organism: Anastatica hierochuntica; assembly: GCA_900406275.1. Lineage (NCBI taxonomy): Eukaryota > Viridiplantae > Streptophyta > Magnoliopsida > Brassicales > Brassicaceae > Anastatica > Anastatica hierochuntica. The sequence goes on along the minus strand of OVAN01012468.1, from coordinate 13,108 downwards.
CGTCGATGGCTGATCTCCTACACCTTGCAATGTAATCAATTCGCCTTGAAGAAGATGCTCCAATTGAACTTCCTGACAGCTCGCGCTTCCACCTTTTCTGTGATAACTCTGAGAGCTTGGTGGGTCATCTCCTTAATCCATCAGCTCAAGCCATGAACCGAATGATTGGGGCGATGCTAGGCATGTGGAGGGTGTATGATCGAGTTAAAGGGGTAGCCCTTTCTAAAGACCAGTTCCAATTTCTTTTTGATAGAGAAGAGGATATCATGTCAGTGTTGAAAGATTTCCCATGGTCCTTTAACAATTGGACCTTACTTTTGGAATGATGGGTTGAGTCTCCACCTCCTAACTTTCTCACCACCTCTTAATGTATGGGTTAGAATTCACAATATACCAAGAGCTCACTGTACTATCGACACAATCAACCATTTGGGAGAAGGCATTGGCAAAGATGTCGAAATAGAGTTTTCCCTAGAAGCTTCTCAGAAGAATGCCTATATAGGGGTCCAGATCAGAATCAGCATCGACAAGCCTCTGTTCCCGGAGAGAACCCTGAACCTCCGTAATGGTGGATCAGTTATTATCAAGTATGAGTACGAGAGGATTCAGAAGAGGTTTTTTCATTGCTACAGACTCACTCACGAAAATGTCAACTTTCCTCTACTAAAGAAGCATCTTAGTGAGATCACTCAATCTTCCATCTTGCGAGAAACTGTGGCTGATAACCTTGGAGTTAATGGTGATAGTCGATCTAATGATGTTCTCGACCCTCGCCCTGGTTTCCCTCCTCTTTTCCCGTCTCTGTCAAAGGAAGAGCAAAGAATGGTAGCTCAATACATCTCTCACTCTGATCCTACGGAAAGGTTGGCTCATATTGAACAAGTCAAACAATCTATTGCATTGGATTTAGAAGCTTCGTCCCATAGACTTCCTAAAATCACTCTAAATGCAAGCAAAAAGGTGGGGCACATTTTTAACTTTGAAGCTAGGACTACTGCTGAATTTCAAGACACTCTCTCTTCTGCTAAGAAAGCTTTCTCAGCTCCATATCTTGATCCTCTAAATAGCCTAAGGGATGTTGTTTCTGTGAAGAATCGGCATTCCCTCTCTGCTTACGTGAATGACTCTACAGGTATCCAGACAGGTTTTTCTCTTGGACCTCTGGCCGGAACATCCACTCACAAACACAAGGCTCGCAAGCGTCCACCTCCAAGACAACGTAAGCTTCAAGCTAATGATGCCAATGAGAAGATTGTTTCTGATTGTAATCCTCACGCACTGGTTACTAACACATCTCAATCTGACCCCACGAACAAAAGAAAAGTTGTTACGATCATGGAATCTCTGGTTTCCAAATCTCCAAAAAACCAAGAAAATACGGTGGCTTCCGCTTTGAAGCCACTGCTGCCTCAATGAGCATTTTGAGTTGGAACTGTCAAGGAGCAGGAGGCTCTGAGACAGTTTAACGCCTCTGGGAGATGCGTAAAAACATTTTTTTCGGATTTCTTGTTCTTAATGGAAAGGAAAAAAGAATTCGATTATGTTCTTAGTTTTAAAAAATAGCTTTGAGTATGATGATTTATGTACGGTTAACCCGATTGGATTGAGTGGGGGTTTGGTGGTGATGTGGAAATGTGGTTACAACGTTGATGTCTTGTACTCAGATAAACATATCATTGATTTGAAAGTTTTAGTTGGTTCTCTTTACTTCTTCCTCTCTTGTGTTTATAGTGATCCAGTTCGTGCTCGCCGTCAATTAGTTTGGGATCATTTAACAAGCATTGGTGTGGATAGAGATGATCCTTGGGTCTTATTTGGTGATTTCAATGAGCTATTGAATAATAATGAAAAAAGTGGTGGTGCTATAAGAGCAGATTCAACCTTTTGGGACTTCCATAATTTGGTAGAAAGTTGTAAGATCGGAGAGCTGCGGAGCTTTGGTAACTCTCTTTCTTGGGCAGGCAAACGTGATGATGAATGGGTGCAATGTCGCTTGGACCAGAGCTTCGGTAATGATAACTGGTTTCAGTTGTTTCTGAGCTCCAATATGACGTACATGGATATGTGGGGCTCTGATCATCATCCTCTCCTCATCCATTTTTCTCCTGAAATTGGTGAAGCCAATAGAGGACGCTTTTACTTTGATAAACGAGTCATTCACAAAGAAGGGATCGATGATTTCGTTCGAAAGGGACGAGACTCTTCTGTTACTAATGGGAATGGGACTTTGGTTGATCGGCTACATTGTTGCAGAAATGAAATTACACGATGGCATCGTTCGAGTAATCTAAATTCCGGAAATCGTATTAAACAACTGCACTCTGTTATTGAAATAGAGTTGGCGAAACCTGTGCCCGGTATGAGAGTGCTCCATGATGCAAAGAAGGATCTCTCTATTGCCTGCAAAGAAGAAAAAGTTTTTTGGAAGCAAAAATGTCGTGAGCAGTGGCTTCGAGAAGGGGACAAAATCACTCGTTACTTCCAAAATTGTGTCAAAGGAAGAAAAGTAAGGAACAAAGTTCTAATGTTAAGAAATTCAAATGTTGTTGAAAAATATACAGAGGGATCTAAGGGTGACGTGGCAGTTAACTACTTCAAAGATCTTTTCTCTAGTTCAAATCCCTTTGACTTAGAATCGATCTTTGAAGGCCTTCCCCCTAAAGTCTCACCAGAGATGAATTATTCTTAACAACCTTTATTAAAGATGAAGAGATAAGGCTTGTTGCCTTCAGTATCAATGGAGGTAGTGCTCCGGGGGTTGATGGGTTTACCAGAATCTTCTACAAGCGATTTTGGCATATAATTGGTCCTCATGTTATCTCGGAGGTAAAACAATTTTTCCGATCATCGATTATGCCGCCTCAATGGAACCATACACAACTTTTCTTGCTACCAAAAGTCAACAACCCTTCGGTAATTTCGGATACTCGCCCTATTAGCCTCTGCTCGGTATAATATAAAATTGTCTTTCGTATCCTGTGTGACCGTTTGAAAGTACTCTTACCAGACATAGTCTTAGAAACGCAGGGAGTTTTCGTCTCCGGAAGATTGATCATAGATAACATATTAATTGCTCATGAAGCGGTTCATGCTCTATGTACAGATGACTTGACATCTAAAGACTCCATTGCCATAGAAACGGACATGTCGAAAGCTTACGATAGAGTTGAATGGCCCTTCTTGGAAAAACTCTTAGAGACCCTTGGTTTTGATCGGATATGGGTAAGATAGGTGATGGCATGTGTAAGCTCGGTGACATATTCAGTTCTTCTAAATGGTAAGCAACACGGTTTCATCAAACCCGAGAGGAGAATAAGACAAGGTGATCCCCTCTCCCCCTTTCTTTTCATTCTAAGTGCTGAGGCTTTGATCAACTCTTTGAATCAAGCCGAGATAAGGGGCAATATAGATGGTATCAAAATCAGAAATGCGGGTCCTTCAATCCATCATCTACTTTAAGCCGATGATAGCCTCTTGATGTGCAAAGCTAATAAAGATTGTTGTGAGGAAATTGTCCGCTGTCTCAACTCCTACGGTGAAGCTTTCAGACAAGTTATCAACTATAACAAATCCTCGATTATTTTTGGGTCCAAAGTTAACGATGAGACCAAAGAGATGGCTAAGGAGGTTTTGCGTATTACTAAACAAGGAGGTGAAGGAACTTACCTCAGTTTACCGGAATGTTTCAGTAGTTCTAAGCAAAGACTTCTTAACTTCATTCAAGAGAAGTTACAATCGCGCCTTCACGAATGGTATGCCAAAACTCTCTCCCAATGAGGTAAAGAGATACTACTTAAATCTATTGGGCTTGCTCTTTCGGTCTACGCTATGTCTTGCTTTAAACTATCCAAGGATCTGTGCAAGAAAGTTACTAGTGCGATGAGATAATTTTAGTGGAGTAGTGGCAACAACAAAAAGAAACTCCCGTGGATAGATTGGAAGAAGCTTTGTCGAAACAAAAAGGAGGGTGGACTTGGTTTTCGTGACATTAGCGGTTTTAATCAAGCATTATTGGGCAAACAAGCATGGCGAATATGGTCACAACCTTTTTCCTTACTAGCTCAAGTTTATAAGCACAATACTTCTCATCTATGCCTTTCTTAGAGTCTTGCGAAGGATCTAGATCGTCTTACGCTTGGCGTAGCATTCTCTTTGGCCATGAGTTGCTTAAGAATGGTTTATTGAGATCGGTTGGTAATGGGGTTAACACTTTTGTTTGACTCGATAACTGGTTGTTTGATACCAACCCGAGACCACCTGTATGGACTCGCACACTGGTAAGTGGAATGAGCTCCTAATCCAATCCACCTTCACAGAGCATTACGTGAATCTGATTCTCTCTTTAAAAACATCTCTCACAATGGAGGATTCTTATATTTGGCCATTTACAAAAACAGGGGCTTACACTTCACAAAGCGGATTAAATTTTGGGATTCCACTATGAATATAGAAGATGAGGTCTCACCGGTGTTATCGCCTCTTGAGCAATCGGTCTGGTCCCAGATATGGAAAACTAACACCATGCCTAAAGTTAAATATTTTCTTTGGAAGGCTATGGCCGGTGCACTAGCGGTCCTTGAAAGGTTATAATCGCGTAGTTTAACTTCGGATACTACTTACCCTTGCTGCGGATCAGCTCCAGAAACTATTGCTCAAGTTCTTTTTGGATGTGCCTTAGCTCAACAGGTTTGGTCGATGGTCCCTCAATGGATTCCACAAGGAGGTTTTTCTTCAAATTCTGTTTTACTCAATGTGTATCACCTACATCACGTTTGTAAGAAAAATGGAGCTACGAACCTGGACAATATCCTATCACCTACATCACCTTTGGCAATTGTGGAAGTCAAAGAACCGATTAGTTTTCGAGAAAGCTTCTTCCACGAATTCTAAAATCTTAGACAAAGCTAAAGAAGGGGATGAACTTTGGCTATCTGTAAATATAGTTGATGCACAAAACTCCTTAGCAAATCCTCTGCAGCTCGACCAGAACAGATCATGGTGCTCCCCTCATCCTGGTTTCCTCAAGTGAAACATATGAGCTTCTTGGTCGTGCCACAAAGAACTATGTGGTGTCGCATGGTTATTACGTGACCATCACGGTTCGTGTAGTGTTTATGGCAGACGAGCTTTTATGCAGATATCATCTAACATGGAAGCTGAGCTTATGGGTATCTTCTGGTCCGTTGAAAGCCTCTCTAACATTAATCCAAGCAAAATCATTTTTGAAACATCTTCAGCTCAAGCCATTGAAGTTGTTCTTCACCCTCATAAATTCCCAGCATATCGATTGTTGTTGGATGATATTCGTAATCTCCTCAACACCTTCGTTTTCTGGCGCTTCAACTTTGCTCCACGAGATTGCAACTCTATTGCCCAGGAAATAGCTAAAAGTGTGACAAACACTAATCACTTTCAATCCTACATTGCGTCTAACGGTCCAACATGGTTAACCTCGAGACTTAATGACGAAGCCCGTTTATGGCCCTCTCCTCAAGGCTAAATCTCAAATTTGTTCTTTTTGGCCTCTGTTTTGGGGTCCTTTGCTCTTTGTGTTACATGGCACTCTGTTTCTTAGTTTAGTTAAGAGATACCTATTGGTTTTTTCATACTTGTATTTGCCACTCTGTTTCTTTGGAATTAATACAATGCTCTAAAGTGTCAAAAAAAAAAGAACTCAAAATTTTTTTCTTGATCATATATAAAATTATTTTGTCTTAACTTAATGCAAAATTGAAAATTTGATAATGTTAACTCGAACTAAATGTCTGTAAACACTAAAATTTAATATTAGTTTTGATATAGCACTAATATACCATCATATCCCTTTTGAATATTAAAAAGGACAATATAAATATTTTTAGTATATGAAAAACAAATATTAGATTCATATAAACGAAGAAACACAAGAAACTTATACATTTAGTATTTTGCTTAATTTTAATTAGGAAGTTTGAAACTGTGGCAAAAATAAATTTTAAAACAATGGTAAAATGTTTGTTTTTTTTCTTTTGTTAGATAAGTTTTCATAATTTTAGTATTTTTTTAATATTACAATACAATACTAAAAGCAAATTTATTATATCCATCAAACCGTTTTAGTATATGAAAAAAATATTGATTTTTTAATACGAGTTGAAAGGTTAAATAATATTTTTAAGAAAAGGAAAAAACGTAGTCTAATTAAATAAAAGCGTATTTTTGTGTTACATAATTTGGGAACATGGTTATTTTATAATTTATTATGGATGATGTGACAAAAAATTTAAGAGACTCATTTGAATTATCATAGCAAGTGATTCTAATTAAAACTTCAATTCATTGAAATTAATAAATTGATAGTTTTAAAATAATTGGATTATGAAAATAACAGTTGGATGGTCGCCACCAAACGATCCAGGGAATAAATTGATTAGATGAATGATATTTTAACAAGCAAACCTAAGAAATTGTTAGATAAAAATGTTTAGAAAAGAAAAGAACAGTCAAAATCCGTTCCAAACTGTATCAAATCTAAGAAAGTGATGAAAAAAGAACAAATTCGAAAATCCGAATTGAATCACATAAAAAAATAGTACAAAATCAAAACCGAGCCCGATAAAATATGTGAACAGATCATAACTTTTAATACTCTAAAACAATCGAAACCGAAAACGATCACAATAAAAAAATTCCGAAAAACTCGTACTACATTATATATTTAAATATATTAGTTACTTTTATATTTAATATAAAAAATAGTAAAATATCTGAAGCTATCCGAATATCTAAAAAAAATATTCAAAAATTATCCAAATTTTCAAAAGAACCCAAAATACTTAAAAATATTAAAAAATAGCTAAAAGTACTTGAAATACTCGAAATATCTACCGTTTTTCACCCAAATACTTGAACCAAACAAATTTTCATCTTAATTTTACATGTTGGATCATAAATTTTTCAAATTGACATGCTGTATATAATTTTTATTTTAAAATCTTTTAGAGCTTTTAGGTACATTTAACTTTTTTATTTTTTCTGCATAATTTAAATATACATCCGAACTTGAACCCGAATTAAAATTTATAAATACCTGAATAAAGATTAAATCCCTAACTTCGAAAATTTAAAACTTAAATATACCACAACCGAACCCGACGGAAACCACCCCTATTATAGAAGTTCAATTAATCTTTTTTCTAAAAATTAAATATGCTATTGAACGAAGGGCTATTTGGTTGTTTTTTTCTTCTTATGAATCATATTTTTTTGTTAAGTTATCTTGATTACAATAAATCACATGCGATTAAGAAAAAGAGGATAGTTATACTTTTTTACCGTTGGATGTGGTAGTAATAATAACAAGTCAAGAATTTGAAAACGCACATGGCTGCAACATTATTATAGCCGTTGGGTTCTTCTGGACTCCAAAAGAAAGTTCACTTTTTTTCATCAGCTTACAATCCAACGGCTCAGATTAACTAGCCGTTTAATTTTTTTTAAAAAAACAATCATTTTTGTGTATTGTTACGGACATATATCCGCTCTTCACGTTCTTTCAAAATCTTGATTAGGCCCCTCTCTATACTCCAATTTCTTCTTCTTTTTCTTCTTTCCTTTTTCAATTTTGGTGTTATGTTGTGAAAGAAAGAAGATAACAAAAAGGAGAGACTCTTTGATCATCATTAGAGTTCGATCTTCTTTGCTGTTATGGAGTTTTGCTACTGAGAGAGAATTGGTTTCGTTGAAAGCTTAAAAGTAATAGCTTTACTGTTAATTTCATCTGGGTTTTATGAGTTTGTTCTTGATCAGTGTCTTTTCGATTCTCAAATCGTATCCCAAGATCCAATTTTTTGGAATTTTTGCTTGATTCTCAGGACAAAACAGATGGGTCGATCAGATGAGAACAAACATGGAGTTATTGGACCGATGAATCATCTACAAGGTAGATAAAATCGAAATCGGAAACAAGATTCGCCTTTTAAGCAAACCCTTTTTCTAAGAACTCGTTATTGATTTTGTTGATTTTGTGGAAGAAGAGGGTGTACGAGGAGGAAAGATAATTCCGACGACGATGACGGGACAGACAAGAAGAGCACTTAGTAATATAAACAAGAACATCATCAGAGCTCCGGTCTATCCTTGTGCCGTCAAGAGACCATTCACCCAGTAAATTTATTAACTTCTTCTTCCTCTTTTATTCTTTCAATAAGTCTCTTATATATAAAAAAACCAATCTTTACTCTGTTTTTCTTTTTTTGTTAAAAGGAAAAATGAGATATGTAAGAAGAAGATTCCTCCACCTGTTCCAGTGCATCGACCAGTCACTAGGTTTCATTGAACTCCTCTTTGTTTGATTAGTATTTTTTTGTTTGTTTAAAGCTTTGTTCTTGATTCTTTTTCTATTGTTTTGATTTGTCAGGAAGTTTGCTGCTCAATTAGCTGAGAACAATCCTCAAATCCCAAAGGAGGTAAACATTGGTTTTGATAGAAAAATATAGTTAGGGTCAAATTTCTCAAAGTGAGTTTTATTTTTCTTTATGGTTAGGAGGAAACCAAGAAACTAGATCCTATTTCAAACCAATCATCAGATATAATCATTATAGATGATGAAGAAGAAGAAGGAGACTTTAGTGAGCCAATGTTTGTTCAACACACTGAAGCCATGCTTGAAGAGATTGACCGAATGGTAATAACATTAACTATCTTGATGGTACATGATACTGATCAGAGAAAGTTATTGTTGTTGTGTTTCTTTTTTCTACAGGAGGGTATTGAAATGGAAGAAGAAGAAGAGTCTGTGATGGATATTGACAGTTGCGATAAGAAGAATCCTTTAGCTGTTGTCGAATATATCGATGAAATATATCACTTCTACAAGAAAAACGAGGTTTCACTTTTTGTGATGTTCTGTTTCTATATGTATTAATTTGATCACTATGGTCTAATTTTTCTTGTTTTTCCGCAGTGTCGTAGTTGCGTCTCCCCTAATTACATGGAAAATCAACATGACATTAACGAGAGGATGAGAGGAATCCTTATTGATTGGTTGATTGAGGTATAGTATATATTTACACAGAAAGAACAAAGCTCAAACAGATAGTTTCTTACTGTGAAAATTTTGTGTAGGTGCATTACAAGTTTGAGCTAATGGAGGAGACACTTTACCTCACGATCAATCTCATAGACAGATTCCTCGCGGTTCATCATCATATCGCGAGGAAAAAGCTGCAGCTTGTAGGTGTAACAGCTATGTTGCTTGCTTGCAAGTATGAAGAAGTTTCAGTTCCAGTTGTTGATGATCTTATACTCATCTCTGACAAGGCTTATACTAGGAGAGAGATTCTTGATATGGTACATATAATCTTTTAGCTAGACTCTTTTTAGATGATTCATTTGTGCTGATGGTTTGTTTTGGGTTTACTTGCAGGAGAAGTTAATGGCGAACACCTTACAATTCAATTTCTGTCTACCAACTCCATATGTGTTCATGAGACGGTTTCTCAAAGCTGCTCAATCTGACAAAAAGGTTTGTATAAAACTTTGATCATATCTGAATAAAATCATAATCAGAAGCTATGATGAAATGTAAATTTTGTAACTTTTCTTCAGCTTGAGCTTCTATCATTCTTCATCATCGAGCTTTGCTTAGTGGAGTACGAGATGCTTCAGTACACTCCATCTCAGTTAGCTGCTTCGGCGATTTATACAGCTCAGTGCACGCTTAAAGGATTTGAAGTATGGAGCAAAACCTGCGAGTTGCACACAGGCTACACCGAAGAAAAGCTTATGTAAGAACACCTTTTACTATTAATCATTTTTGAAGTTTCTGAAATGGTTTAGGGTTTTGATGATGAATCAATCATTTTTCTCACAGGGAATGTTCAAGAAAGATGGTTGCTTACCATCACAAGGCAGGGACAGGGAAGCTAACAGGTGTTCACAGGAAGTACAACACATCCAAATTTGGTTATGCTGCAAGAACTGAACCAGCTCGGTTTCTTCTGCTATAAAACCTAACTGTGACCAAAAAGTTAACACTAAAATGACATTAAGTTGCGGAAGAGTGGGAAATTTCTGGACACGTACTACGTCGTATCTGTTTCACTTGTTTGTTTTTTAAGTCTCTGTACATTTTTTCTTTTCCCACTATTTCCACTCTCATGGTTAAGAGAATAATATAAAAGCGTTTCGCTAGTCTTCTTTCCAATTCAAGTCAACATCGATCGCTAACTTTTTGTTTGTCAACAATGGCAACTCTAACAATTACAGTATATTTTGACTTAGTAGTAACCTTCACTCGTTTTCTTGAAAACACCATTAATGAAGAAAGATTGACTTGTAGTTGACGTTTAAGTAATGTAGTGAACTTTGTTGTAAAGTTCACTTGTTTTGTTGGAAAAAAGAGATTGAAAGCTTTGATTATATATATGTAGCGTAAATCTATTACTACAAATACGAAATCAAAAGAAGAAAGAAATGAAGAGAAGATATGGTGGTGGTGGTGATATTGGTATGAGGTGTGTTTATTTGACAATAGTGTTGTTATTTCTGTCATCAATCATTGAAAGCTCGAGACTCTCGCCTCCTTCAACAATTGGTCAGTCAAGTAAACCTAACAACACATGTAGTCCTTGATTATTACTCCAATTGTTTTCAAACATAAGATGTGTTTCACATTTTTATGTGTAACCTTTGTTTATTGAATATTGTATGATCATGTATTTTCTATGGTATTTTAGAAATCTTTTTAGCTAAAATGTCTTAGACTATGATTAGTAGGGGGTTTTTAAGGGTGAGGTTCTTAAGGGGTTCTTAGTTTTTAACTACAAAAGCTAAGAACCATCTCTTAAAGTTCTTAGCTAAGAGATGGTTCTTAACTTTTGTAGTTAAAAACTNAAAAACCCCCTTAAGACCCCCCCCTTTAAGCCCCCCCCCCCCCCCCTCCCCCCAATAAAAGAAATCAGTTATTGGACAGATAAAATTTTTGATGAGAAAGCAAGAAAATGTCGAAGAAGTCGTATGTCGGCTTTTTGGAAATCAAGAGGTTTGAAGTATGGAAGAGCAGTATTCAATAGTTGTTCACAAAAGTGGTACCGCTAGGATTAAAACATAGAAACATGGTTGCCATATTCTTTCGAATTTCTATGTATGAATTTACTTTTTTAATCTTAAAAGTTCGTAAAATTTAATACACATTCGTTGGAAGACTGTGAGAAGTAGTACACCTCTTTCGCATAAAATTTTTACTTTTGTGGTAATATTGCTATCATGATGTGTGTCATTGTTTATCATTATATTCTAATTTTTGTTTTCAGTAACAGAAAGACTTTAAACCATTATAAAGTTTTTTTTCGCCAAAAATCCATTCTATTAAACTGGTAACGATCCTTTCTCTAGGCAAAGTCGATGGGGAACCAATGTGCTTACATGGGTAGAAAAATTACCAATTAGTCTTGCTTTTTTGGCAAGACCATCGACTACAAAATTCAAAGAACGAGGGATATAAAATATATTAAACATTGGGAACGAGCCTTTGAAATTAGCAAAGTCGTTTAGTTCGGCCGCAAAAGAAGGCCACTCCAACGGGGAGGTAGTCATCGAGATTAGCTGCATGCAATCCGTCGCGAATGACACCTCTGAAATTGATATCTCTATCATGAATTCCATTGCCCAAAGAAGTGCTTCTAGCTCCGTGTGCACCGGTGATGAAGTGTTTCGTGTACATCGATAACCATTCCTCAGGATTACTCCATTTTCCACTAGATTCCAACCAAGACCGCGGGACGAGGCGGATGAATTCCATGAGCCATCAATGAAACAGACCCTACCTCGGTATGAGGAGCCTATCTCCCGGGGGGGACAGCTAGCAGGTGGTTCATCAGGCTCCTCTGGAGATATAGCCTTTAGTTAGGCCTTAGCTTCTTGTACCGCATGAATCACAATATCCTGGGCATCTTCCCTCATCGTGCTGAAAATGAAAGTGTTTCTAGCCTTCCAAATAAACCACAAGATCCAAGGGACCACATGTAATGCCTCATCAGTAGCTCCTATTTTCTTGGCCTTCCAAAATAGGTATTCAAAATTACCATATAAGGAAGTCCGAGGAAATAGGGATAGGACAAATGGAATGGGAGCTAAAGCTCAGACTTGTCGCATGGGTGGGCATTCTAAAAGGACATGATTGATGGTTTCCTCCTCTGCATCACAAATGGGGCAGGATGCCTCGACACTTAAATGTCTGGAGAAAAGACTTTGGCATGTAGCCATACATCCAGATAAACATTGCCACACGAAATGGTGGAGCTTTTGTGAGATTTTAAGCTTCCAAGTTTGTGTCACCAGTGTATCCACCGAGGGTCTCTGAATAGGGGGTCACAAGCAAGACGAGAGATTTCTCTCGTGGCCCACTATCCTAAGCGAACAGTATAATTCCCTGATTTTTGTATAGGACCAATTGTAGCCATCGCTTAAGTAAGTCTTCAAAGGTCTAATACTTAGGATTCGGGGGATCTCCTCTGTAGCAAAAAGCTTGTGGAGGCGATCTTCTTTCCACAGCTTCGTTGAGTCATCAATCAGATAATTGACATACATATACTCAGTCTTGGGAGACGCCTTTCGGTATTCGTGTTGGGATATCAGGGATCCTAGGTTCACTCCAGACTCTTGTAGTCATCCTGGATCCAATTGTTTTTCGAAGACCTAAGCAAAGTAGAGATTTTGCTGCCAGAATGCTCCTCTATCCGTAGGACGGACGGTTCGATGATTGGATCTCCAGGGGACTGCAATATTTGAAATAGCAACCTCTGAGAACTCTGCTAATTAGGGAGTTTGGGAATCGGATGAGACGCCATACTTGTTTAGCCAATAAGACCATGTTAAATTCCTCAAAGGTTCTGAAGCCTAGTCCCCCTTTTGAGAGTTGGGTGCAAAGTGTTTCCCATGATTTCCAGTGGATTTCCCGGCTATCCACTTTAGAGTTCCACCAGAATTTGGCTATAGCACTACTCAGCTTGGTCGTTATCGCCTTTGGAAGGAAAAAGCAAGACATAACATAGGTGAGGAGCGCCTGGGCTACAAATTTGATGCAACCCTGGATCTCTGAAACTAGAAAACAGAACCTTTCGGGACT
>OVAN01012467.1:0-13701 GCA_900406275.1 Anastatica hierochuntica | reverse complement strand
TGACTTTTAAAATTTATGTAATTTTATAGATGGACGCCCTCGGATCATAAGACGTCTATCTACAGCATTCCGCTAGGTCTGCATCGGGCGCTTCCAGTTCTGGAGGCATTCCGGACACGTTCCCGGAGCAACACGAAGCACCCCCTGCTGCTCTGTCCGCGACGGCCCTGGCGCCACGCTCGTCGGGGATGACCCTGCAAGATCTTCTGCGTAGTCCCACTCGGGCATCTTTGCCCATCCTTCACCCCGAGCGACCGACGAGGACACTGTGGTTTGACGATGACAGGAAGGTTGCACATGCGCCATTATTTGGGCCCATAGACGAGCCAATGATGGTTGGTTCGAGGCATTCGTTGTAAGTCATTATAATTTTTTCTCAAATAAAACTTTTAATTATTATAAATTTAAAATTAATTTTTGTTTTCCCAACAAATGTATAACTGAGAGCAGATGTACGACGAGTGGGTCTGGGATGAGTTTGAGACAAAACTCAAAGCCCACCTCCAGGATCAGGTCGGTCGATGGAAGAAGAAGTGGAGGGCCAATCTGGAGAACTCCAAGCCAGAATGGATGGACGGGGACGTGTAGGCCCAGCTAGTCGCGCAATGGCAAGGAGGAACCCACACGACTATGAGCGACAAGTGTGTCTCGGCTCGCAAGACCCCCGAGACACGGAGGGTTGAGGCTACACACACTGCCGGTCATGATTCTTTCAGGGCTAAGGCCCGAAAAATTGTAAGTAAATTTTACAAAATATTTTAAATCAATAAATAAATGCTTAAATTTTTTTTATTTGTTTAATAAAACAATAATTAAAATTTTATTTGTAAATAAGGCTAAGGGCGCAGACTACGAAGTTCCTGATCTTCTAGCTGTGCTAGAAGAGACGAAGAAGAGGTCTGACATGACGTTCATCGATGCGAAGTCCAAGCGTCTCTGCATCTACGTCCACCAGCGGATCGATAAGGCCAAGATACAGCTTTCCATGGAGAACCCGTATAGCTCGGTCTAGTCTTGCAGTCTTTCGCAATTCGAGAAGAACATGATTTTTGCAGAGGTTAGTAATTAATTAGTTTTATTAAATTATTTGTTTCATTTAATTTTTTTAATATTTATTAATCTTTAATTTCTTTTTTTATATTGTAGGTTGCTCCCCGGTCGAAAGGCCGGTTTTTTTGAGTTGGGTCTCTGTAGTCCGAGGCGTCTTCAGCAGCCACCGGTGTTCAGCCTTCTCGAGCCAGCTCGAGGGATCTAGAGGAGAAGCTTCAGAGGGCTGAGGCGGAGCTTCTGGCGGCTCGCGAGGAAGTTACTGCGGGTCGCAAGGTGATTAGCGCGGTTCGGTCAGAGATGGCCAGATACCAAGAGTAGACTCGATCTCATGTCTTTCTCTTCGACTGGATGGAGACGAACGACCCAAAGTTTGCCAAGTACGCTTGGATGTTGCAGGATGGGCTAGCAACGACAGCGGCAGCAGCAGCAGAACCAGCACCCGGACAACAATTAGATTTTAGGTTTTCTAGTGTTTTAGATTTGTAAATTATTTAAAATTTAAATTGTTTTAATTTCATATTATTAATATTAATTATTCTAAAATTTCATATTATTAATTATAATTATAATTATAATTTCCTTTTTAATATTTTTATTTTATTATATTTTATTTTTATTATTTTTTCGATTAAAATAATTTTTTATAAAAACGTATTATACGAGAGAATTGCGAGGAGTCTCTCGCAAATCCCTCGCAAAATATTTGCGAGTATATTGCGAGGATCTGTCGCAATTCCTCGCAATATACTCGCCAATTTTTTGCGATGAAATTGTGATGAATCCTCGCAATTCTCTCGCAAAGTTTTGTCTGTGAAATTGCGAGGGTTCATTGCAATTTTATCGCAAAATTTTTACGATTCTATATATGATCGCAAATTCCTCGCAAATATGTTCCCCGCAGATTCCTCGCAAATTTGCGAGGAATCTACTATTACCTATTTTCCTTGCAATTTTGCGAGGAAATTGCGAGGAAAATAGTTTTGCGACTAACGATCAACAACCGGTTTATTTTTCTCGCAATTTCCTCGCAAACGTGATTTGCGAGGAAATTGCTATGAAATCTTCCCTTGCAATTTGCCTATTTTCTTGTAATGAATAACAATGTCATAATCCTCTTTTATTTACCTTCAGTAGAAGACATAAACCTGGAAGAGGCCATAAAACCTTCTCATTCACCTGCCCTTTAGAATGATCCAAAATGTGAGAGATCTCCTTCACCATGTAATCATAGGAGCATCTCCACCACGGAAAGGTCCTGCAGAACTCAAGATCAGTCACGGCTCTTTAGATAAGATCCAAAATATTTTTTGCGCCAACTCCACTCTTCGTTTGCGCGCAAACCATACTTGCTAAGAAATATAGAACCGCAATCTTTAGCCTAACTCTATGGGGTCCCATTCCCTCCATCTTCGCTTTCACATCCTCCAACCTTATTGTTCCCTTGAAACGCCGCTTCACGAACTCTGTACTACCCCTCTTTGTAGCTGATAAGATAGTTGCAACAGTTTAGTCCTGATATCAAGGCATGTTCCCTCAGGCCATACCAGATGGGAACACCATTGACAATGAACCACACTTCTTTTCGCTTCGATATTTCGGCGGTTCACAGCAACAACATCCACATTCCCTTAACCTTGTGGTTCTTGTCTATTTTCATGTGGGACAAGTGTTTAAATTGTAGATGCTCCTCAATCCACCTCCTCTTCGATAGACTGAGCCTTAGTTTCATATTCGCAAGCGTGTCAATAGCTTCTGATATGAAGCACCTTGTCCCCAACTTTATCTGTTTCTTGTACTCCGTTGGCAAGAAGTACATTCTCGCTGGTTTGATTGTCTCAAAATCTTGCAAGTACGATACAGTTCTACCCCAGTTATATCGGTAATATATTAACACTCCAAATAGTTTTCTTAAGTTTTACCACCATCATATCCAAATTTTCCTCGTATTATGCATAGTTTTATCCACTTTTCCCTTCCAAAATACAGTGTAAATGGCATTAAATCTACTAATCAAAACCAATTGCTAATTAGTTACCTCAAACTAAAAGTGCTCTGTATTGGTAATAGGAACTACTGCAAACTGATACCTCTCCTCATCTCCTTCATATTCACTTTCTCCACCATTTGGTGCTTCCTCTTCATTGTTTTTGTCTTTCTTCATCCTTTTCTGCTGCTTCATCTTCATTGTTCACATCATTTTCTTTACCATCGTCTTCATCCTTTTTTGCATCCTCGTTTCCGCCATCACTTGAGGCAGCCTCCTCACCTTGGTTGTCTACATCATCGTCCTCCGGTAAATGTGCCATTGCAGCCTTTACAAGCACGTTTATCGGAGCCACCACTGATTCATCCCTACTCGATCTCTCAATTACATCTACCGGATTTGACACCTCTGTCTTCTCAGTTGGCTCTACAATTTTCACCGACTTAGCCTTCTTCCCCTTCTTCTCCTCTCCTTTCGTCGGCTTTGCCTTCCTCTTTTCAACTTCCTTCTTCACAATGACCTTCTCGGTATCTTCCTTCTCTTTCTTTGAAGCACGCATTGTTTCCACCATTTTTATTTCTGGATTTGATAAGCTTTCTCAAGAAATCGATGAGATTCTTTTTTAGTTTCCCCTAGTTTCACAAAGAACATAAATCGTCTCTGAGAGAATGTTACAGTTTTGAATTGAAATCAGATTTAAGGGTTTACAGAATTTGAATTTTCATTCAGAATTCGGGTTAGATCCGATAATTCGAGTCGGGCGGATAAAAACCCTGGTATAAATCATAATTTCCAAAACTTGATCAGAGTTATACATATTTTTCTGTTTTTCTGAATTAAATATAAGTATTTATAAATTCTGTTTTATTTTAGGGGTTTTCAAATTAAATATAAATATAAATATAAATAAATATTTTATAAATAAAAAGCATTGAAAAGATAAAAAAGAAAAAGGCGAAATTAATGGCGACCGTGAAAACGATTGTATCTTGTCTATTTCTTCTCGTTTCGGTGAGTCGGAATCGAAGGAGAACATGCTTTCGAAGTCGAAGGAAGAAATCAAAGCAGTTTCCAAGCAATTGCAATGAGATCTTCCTTGTTCATAATGGGGTGTGTGGTTTTCTCCTTGAATCTCGCAAGCGGAAGTTATATGAGGAATGTGATATAAACCTTCCAAAAGTGTGGCTAAGACCTTACTTTCCTTTCTCATCTCACCTTCGTGTAACCGTAGAAAGAAAAACCAAGTTCTCACCAATGGCACAAAACCAAAGAGAAATTCAAGATCTGAATCTGGGGATTGATGATCCTCCGGAGGCGATTCCAATCGAGGTTGTGGTGGAGGCTCTACATGCAAACCAGTTCATCATCATGGGTCGGGTTCTGGTTCCACGGCGACAGAGCCTTAGAACTATGATTTTGGCATTTGTCGCGGGTGTGGGGGCTGACTAGAATAATCTCTGGAAGAATCATTGACCATCGATTCTTCCAATATGTGTTCCCCTCTGAAGACCTCATGATGTATGTCTTAAGTCGGGCCCCGTGTTCATTCAACGACCGTATGATCTCTATGCAGAGATGGACGTCGGGGATGGAGGAAGTGATGTTGAACTTTATCCCTTTCAGGGTCCAAATCAGAGGAATCCCTCTCCAATACCTAACGTCTAACATCATCTACAAAATTGGTAGCCGACTTGGTCAAGTGATGCAAGGAGACTTCAACCCGAATGACCCAGATGTGGTTGATTTCAGGAGGATTAAGATCAATTGGGATGTTACTCGACCTCTCAGATTTCAGAAGAACTACCAATTACAGGCGGGAATCAATACATTGATTCGGTTCCGTTATGAGAGACTACGAGGTTTCTGTGAAATTTGCGGTTTAATAACCCATGATATAGGGGACTGCGTCTTCCCGGATCAGGCCAATAACCATGGTGATGATGATGATCCTCAGCTGGAGAATCAGGCGCCAAATGACCAGATGCAACAGGATCAGGGGGAGGATATGGCTGGTATCCATGAGGAGAATAACGAAGGAGGACATCGGTTGGATGCAGGAGCAAATCAGGAACTGATGCAGAATGGTGTGCACAAAACGGAGATAGAAGATCAGTTGGGATTGGTTGAGATACAGGCCATTCTTGAAGTTGATCATGAACTCCGTAAAAGGCTCTTTCTAGAGCATCTCGTAGCAGATTATGATGCGACACTTGAGGCGACAAAGAAGAGACCATACGCTTCCACTGTGTTTCCAGGAAGTTTGACTGACAACTTCTACTTTGGCTGTGAGATACAATGGGAACTGGAGGATACAGAGAGGAGACACACGGAGATGGAGATGATCGACAATGGATCAAATGATGCTTCTATACTACCGATTGCTATCACGCCAAATGAAACTCAGGTAGTTTTGATGAATAAATTGATGTTATCTGCCAGGTTTGTGAAGGACCAAGACTTGAAGAATACATGTATGATCAGTATCTAGGTGAAGCGGCAAAGCGTGAGCAGAGTCTTAATGGGCTAGAGATGATACAGAGTGTGTACAAGGATTTTGACAAGGAAGTGTTTGCGGCAGGTCAAAGTGGAGGTGCAGTGGGCCCGAATCCAGCAAATCAACCATGAGAGTTGAAGCTTGGAACTGTCGGGGCTTGGGACAACGCCCCACAATTCGACACCTAAAGGAGTTACAAAGGTTGTACTCCCCGGACGTGTTGTTCCTTATCGAGACAAAGTAAGGAGACGATTATGTTCGTGATGTAGTAGTATTGTTAGGTTTTTATGATATGTGTATTGTTTCCCCTAATGGCCTTAGTGGAGGCCTCGTAGTTTGTTGTAAAGAAGATGTCTCTGTTAGTTGTTTATCCTATGATGCTAGACTTGTAGATCTATCTATAGAATATAAATCTTTTTAGTTCTACTTGTCTTGCATCTATGGTCATCCGAAAACCTCAAATAGATACCGGCGTTTCAACTAGCGTCTGGGAAGATAATTGGTTACCATCACTACCTCCGAGACCCCTGTGAATGATCATATACACTCGTATATGACAGTGGATAAATTAATGATGGTTGGGACAAGGAAGAGGAATCACCAACTCCTACATCAATACTTTACGTCGGCTGACACTGAATTGGTCAAGAAGATTACTCTCTCGGAGTACGCACCATATGATGTATGTGAATGGCTCTACTCTAAGAATGGTGAGTATGAAGCGAAGTCTGGATATTGGTTTGCAATGCATCAGACTAATACACAAGAATCAGTAAAACCACCTCTGGGATCCATAGTTTTGAAGCGAAGAATTTGGCAGTTGAATATTTCTCCAAAAATTAAACATTTCCTGTGGAAATGCTTATCACAAGCTGCGCAAACAGCATAGAGACTAATTTCGCGAAATATCCATATAGACCCAATCAGTCAAAGGTGTAGCCAGGAGGACGAAACTATAAATGATGTCCTATTTACTTGCCCAAGGGCGGAAGCGGTGTGGGGATGTCTTAATCTCCCGATTATGCTCTCTCCATCCTTAGATTTGGATGAGAATATAGATCGAATAATCACAATAGCTCGCCAAACAAAGATAGATCCCTTCCACCGGATACTTCCTATATTCATAATTTGGATGATTTGGAAATCTCCGAATAAACTCATGCTTAACAAAAAGGTGGTGCCTCCATCAATTGATCTTGATCGTGCAAGGAACTTCGTGGATGAGTGGGTGAGTGTCAATACGGATATACTCAAGGAAGATAAACGGTCTGCGGCGAAGAACATGGGGTGGAATCCCCCACCAAGAGGATGGACGAGATGTTATTTTGATAGGTCATTTGATCCTGCAAGAGATGAGCTTGGAATTGGATGGATCCTCCGTGATGAAAATGGTCAACATTTGGCCTCTGGGAATGCAAAGGTTACGCAAGTAGATTCATGTCTAAAAGTCGAAGCAATGGATTTCATCTATGCTATTCAGATAGCTTGGTTAAAAGGATGGCAGAAAGTATGTTTTGAGAGTGATAACATGGAACTTGTTAAGTTGGTCAATGAAGGAGCTTACCATACTGCCATGGGTAATCTTATATAGGATGCAAGAAGATAGACCAGCTTACTTAGTGAATGTTATCTACAACATACAAATCGTGAGAAGAATCAAGCAGCGGATACGTTGTCAAAAAATTCGTTTAATTTAAATACTACTTATATGTCATATTCTATTCCGCCTACTTGGCTTATCAAATATTTGTACTATCTTTTTACGATCTAAAGTAATAAAAAAGATGTTGAAAAAAAGCATTGAAGATGTTTCCTCTGTTCATGACCACGGTCTCACATACAACAGAGCGACTTGCCTTCTCCCTCCTCGAATTCGCTACTCTCCGTTTGAATCCAAACCCACGATTTTCATCATTAAACTAGTGAAACCACACATCTTCCTCCTCAACACTTATTACCTTTCTAAACGCCTCAGATGAAGAGCCCTATCATCTTCTCGGTGACCCATATAATAAAGCCGCTCGCCCCCTCTTTCACCGACCCTCACAAAAAATCTCCCATAGCTATTACAGACCACAAACATCATAGGCACCATCTCCGGCCATCCGCTTGCCACACAAATCCTCCAGATTCTCCCAACGAAGATGTTCGGATGCAGATCATCCACTTATGGAAAGCGAGAATCTTAAAAAAAGGGCAACATACTTGTAGGTGTGGAGGCCCTCCTCATCGACTCCGGGGTAAGTACATCCGCCACCGTCTCCTCTATAACTACATGTCTACTTCGGGCAAAAGAAAATTCGTTGGTAGCAGTGATTTAGATTAGATCGGATCATATCGATTATATATCTGCATAATCACCATTGTGTAGTTATTTGATTCTTTCACTGAAAAGTCGTTTATAGTTTCTGAATTTGTTAGATGATTTTTGATTCTTTTATCAAATCAGTTTCGTTAGTTTGATTAGGATTGTCTTTAGCTATAATTTGATCGATTGTTTCTCAACAGCTTCTAATATATTCTCATGGTAAGCTTGAATCGGTGTCTTACATTTTTTTCTTTATTTTGCTGGTTGTTCAGGAAACGTTTTCCTCTTTTGATACACTTGGAGCATTTTGATATGACAGCTACGACGACTGGTTTAAAGCTAGACCTGATGGCGAATCACAAAGGTATGTTTGTGTAGTGTGATAGTTTGTAGGAGGATGAAAGAAATCGATCAACTTATTTGCTTTCTCGCGGTTCTATCTTTTGCGACGGAGGTAGATAACATTTGTATGGGCAAAGAGTGTATTACTTTCTTCAAGGTAGGTCGCATAGAACAAATAAGCTTCAGTTATTTATTTGTTTCAACAAGGGTCTGAAAAGTGAAAACGCAAGACTAAAAGAAAAGACTCATATCTTAGTGGAATAATGATCCAGAAGGTACTATGGTCTCGAAGCAATGAAGTCCGTCAAGCTCAGGTGGAAACCTCAGTGCCTTCTTCTCTACCAAAGTCTTCTTTGTTGTCCTTATCTCTATCCGCTTGAGCACCAGGGGAAGAAGAAGAAAGAGCCATTAGAGGATGAATCTGTTGTTACTTTGCTCTTCATAATATGTACGCACAACGTTCCAACATACACACCAATGAGTTCATTTATATAATCAAAATCTTTTAACTACAGACTTGGAGAAAGAGATTCTTAAAACTCAATAAGCTTTTGTAGGTTTTGTGAAGAAAAAAAAAGCAACGAGGTTAGTTAGAGCATCTCCAAAAAGAAACTTCAATTTGAAGTTTCAAAAACTTTATATTTGAAGTTTTGAGTTGTTTCTCTCCAAAATCAAAACTTCAAATATAACTTTAAAAAACAATTATATTTTACATTATGATCCTTATAATTCTTCTAATTAATTTAATTCACAACAACTTTTAATAGAAACTAAAACATACTTTTAAAAAAAGTATTACAACACCATTAGTTATTAAATTGTTACACTACAATATAATATTTTATACAAAATAATAAAAATGATAATTAAAAAGTAAATTTTAAATAATATAACAAATTATTTCGTAAAACTATTTATGTAATGCTCTTACGTAAAATCAATTTATACAATTTTTTTATTTTATTTAAAATTTTAAACATAATAACTGAATATATAAGAACAAATGCGAAATGCGAATGAGATAATAAAATTTAGGGAAATTTGGTGCTATACATATGGAAGTTTGATTGATTAAATTTTTAACTAACACCAACAAAACCATTCTCTCTCTTCAAATGAAATTACAAACATACCCAATCTCTCCACTCTCAGTCATGTGTCATCTCTCTCTCTCTCTTTTTTTTTAACACCCCAACAACACTTTAATTAGATTTTTATATATTAAAAAAAGTGTTAGCGAAAATTTCAGTTACACAAAAAATTATACGTTTTTTAAGAACTTTAGCATAATTTGAATTTTTCAAATCAGATATATATTTTAAATGTTTTTTTTGTCATCAGCCTAGTGGCTTAGTAGTTCCCTGAAAAAGGCATCACCCCGGGTTCGAACCCAGGTAAGTGAGCTTGGCCAGCAGAGGTGGTAACCACTGTACGACTTGTGCCGCTCATATATTTTAAATGTTAGTAGTCAAGACTTTATAAGTCACACAATATGTGAATTTTAATTTTTTTTTATAGTAATACTATTTTTCAATATTCAAGTAAAGTTTAGCATTTAGAGTGTGAAGTCTACGATTTGTTGTTATTAGAATTCAATATTCCAGTAAATAGTATGTCTATAAATATAGAATGTCTACAAAAATAGAATGTCTATATATTTGTTTTATATTATATGTCATATTGTCTTCATACTTTGTATGTTATCATTTGTAGAATATGCAATTATCTGATAAACTGCAATTATCAAAATAAAACAGTGAAACTCAATCAAATTGTTCCCCCCCTTGATGTATGGTTATTTGTGAAACTAATAGACGCGCGAAAATAGACAGTCTAATTAAATAGACTGTCTATCGCCATACTTTTTATGCTATTTCAAATAGTAATTCTGTTTATTGTTTTAGTTGAATCATTTTTTACCTTTTAAGTTGATCATATGGTTTAGGAAATTGTGGGATTATTTTAATTTTTACATTCTGCTCAGTTGCTTATCGTCAACATCATTCATGAGCAACCAAAAGCTCCTTTCTTATCGGATTATATGTTCTATTATTTCATTGGATTATAAATTCAACTCTTGCATTTAGTTTCATATTAGAAGCGCAAAACTGCAGAAATAGAACATCCATAAAAATAGTAGTACTATTTTGACAAAATATAGTGTACGGATATTGTTTTTAAAATATGTATCCGTTCTAAAAAATTCAAAAAATGATTTATTCAAAAAAAATCTAGATTTTTTCTGTATATTCAAAATTTTCATTTAAAACTTTTATAAAGAAAAAATACCAAAAGAAAATAAGAGGGGTGAAGTGAGAAAAGATTAAAAAAAACATCTAACTCACGCGCTAAGAAGGAGAAAATGGGAAAAAATATAAAAATTACATTGATATTTAAATAATCAAATGGTTAGGTTATATATTTAAATAATTTATAGTTTTTGAATATTTGGCAAATTAACCCTAAAATTCATAGGGGCGAAAAAGATAAACAAAAAATAATAAAATAATTTATGTAATATACAATTGTAGGGACTAGTATGCAAATAAAAACAAGAAACTTCAAAATTGAAGTTTTGAAAAGTAAAACTTCAAATATGAAGTTTCCCTACTCAAAACTTCAAATTTGAAGTTTTAGAGTTTCTTTTTGGAGTGCCAAAAACTTCATATTTGAAGTTTTAGAGAGTCTTTTGGAGATGGAATTTGAAGTTTTAGAGTTTCTTTTTGGAGTGCCAAAAACTTCATATTTGAAGTTTTAGAGAGTCTTTTGGAGATGGAATTTGAAGTTTTAGAGTTTCTTTTTGGAGTGCCAAAAACTTCATATTTGAAGTTTTAGAGAGTCTTTTGGAGATGGAATTTGAAGTTTTAGAGTTTCTTTTTGGAGTGCCAAAAACTTCATATTTGAAGTTTTAGAGAGTCTTTTGGAGATGGAATTTGAAGTTTTAGAGTTTCTTTTTGGAGTGCCAAAAACTTCATATTTGAAGTTTTAGAGAGTCTTTTGGAGATGGAATTTGAAGTTTTAGAGTTTCTTTTTGGAGTGCCAAAAACTTCATATTTGAAGTTTTAGAGAGTCTTTTGGAGATGGAATTTGAAGTTTTAGAGTTTCTTTTTGGAGTGCCAAAAACTTCATATTTGAAGTTTTAGAGAGTCTTTTGGAGATGCTCTTATATAGAGATTATTAAGAGCATCCTCATCCATCTCTCCATAAGAGACGGTCAAATGAGAGATTTCTTTGATGTGTGTCCTCTTTTGATTGGTTTACAAAATAAATTGTTATTAAATTTAAATTATTAAATTAAGTTACATAACAATAGTAATATAATAACTAGATTTTTAACCTGTACTGTGTGCGGGGTTACATTTACTTTTTAAATTTTGTACCAGTAAAAAATGTGAACATTCGGTTATTTGATTTGTGTCAGATTATTCGAGTTTTAGATTTTAAAATATGTCGAATTTAAGTTGATGATATTAATTTGTTGTATGAAATGGGAGATTTTAGTTATACGAATTGTCTTGATTTTTTCCTAATTTTGAGTTAAAGATATCGTAGTGCTCTACATCTCTTTCTTATTTCAATTTAAGTATTGAGTATGTCATACAAAATTATGTTTGATATTTGATCTTATACATAATTTGGTTTTAAAATTTAAAAGTATTATGTTCATATTTTTAAAACTAATCGTAATATTTCTATATATATAATTTATAAATAACTAATTTTGATTTAAAAATTATAAACTTATTCGATAAACGTATCCAATATTAATCTCCATCATGTTTTGTAATTTTTTTAAAATTATAAACTTAGTTGTTAAAATATGAAATCAAAGAGATAGAAAACCAATTCTTAGAATAAAATTATTTATCGCACAAATAATATGTAAAAAAGAATTACATGTGGATAAGCACACTCTTATGATCTTTATCAGGTTTTGTCCATGATTTTTTTTCTCATTCTTTGTCACATGAATCACTTTTAAATGTTATACAAATGCACATAACGTGATGATTATTGACGTAAATAATAGTCTGTTGCCCATCTGGTTATATTTACTTTTAAAACTCTAGCACATAAGTTACCTCATCTTTGTTGATGATTATTGACAAATCTTGAAAAATATTTAAAGAAATAAATAGATTAAATTTCTTTATAATGTAAAGAAGAAAATTTGTTTGTTTATGAACATTGCACTATGAAATCACGATGTTATGCGTCTTATATTGAAGACATTTATACACATTGTAGCTTCCAAGAGAAGTATTGTCAGAGAAGATTATGAGAAGAATTTAAAGAGAACATTACTATTTAATTTAAATAGTTAAATAATTTATTCAAAATCAATTTACAAATCTTAACGACTTAAAATTATTTTTATATTTATTAAGAAAATATATTTAAATATACTCAACTTTTTTCGAACTAAATATTAGTTATCAATTATCATGATTTTTAATAATTTTTTTTACTGGAATAGTTTAACTATAATTGTGATCTTTTAGTTGAATGTTTAGATTATTATCTATAACTAAAAGATATTATATTAGTTTAAATGATAAGTGAAAAATATTTGTTACGTTTGTTTAGATCATGAATAAGTTTAAAATACAAATATTCATATTCGCTTTTCTATTTAGTTATATTTTATCATACGAATATTCATATACGAATTTTTTTTAATAATTTTTGGATCATTTAAAAAAGCTATTGGAGATATAAATTAATTATTATGAATGAAAATGATTATATATGGTATGATTTTTTAATATTTTGATAATTTATTTTTTATAGTTTCAATTTATATAACATTTTAAACCAACAATAAAAAAAATCTAGGAAGAAAAAAATTAAAAGTTGAAGAGGCTGAGGTTTGAATCTAGGGAGACATGAAGAAAATCTACCCGCATGTGACTATGCTAACTTAATTTTGTTGTTCATTGTCTGCAGGTTCTGTTTTTATTATAAAATGAAAAACCGGGTCAGATCCAACCAAATAAAAAGGGATGCGGATCCTTTTGTTCTGTTCTTCCGAATTTACTCTTAATGAATGTTTTTTGTTTGTTCATTATAAATTTTTTTTCTAATGACATATATTGTAAATTACACATCACTTAAAGGTTATTTACTTCAAAATGCTTCCCAAATAATAGTATAGAGATGTTGAGAGACTCTTTATGAGAGACTCACCAATGTTGATGTTCTAAACTCTAACTTTGTTTCCTTTTGAAAGTAGGAATATTTTTCTTATAACTAAGGAAACCAAATTGTATTGCAATGTGTATTTTTTATAGCTAAGAGCATCATTGTCACTGGTTTTTTAAAGAGTTTCTTAGAAAATAATAATAATATAAAATTAAAAAAATGAAGAAAGAGAAGAGAAAGATAAGAATCGACTCTTATTTGAAAAACGAAGATCTCCAAATTTAGAGATTCATTGCCAACTATCAATTTCTCATTTGTTAGATTAACTTTTAAAGTATATATATATATATATATATATATATATATATATATATATATATA
>OVAN01012466.1:264-13702 GCA_900406275.1 Anastatica hierochuntica | reverse complement strand
GGATGGATAGCTTGTATACAGAGATGGTTTCTGAAGCTGCAACCGAAGACAATAGTAGTGAACTTGGCATCTACTTGCTGGAGAAGGTTGTACAAAGAAGTAGAAATAACTTAGGCGTAGACTATGATATCCTAGCATGGTGGAAGCGTAATAGTGCTAAGTATCCTATTTTGTCTGAACTTGCAAGAGATGTCCTTGCCGTCCAAATGTCTTCTGTTGCTTCAGAATCTGCATTCAGTACTAGTGGGAGGATTTTAGATCCTTACAGGAGCTGCTTAACACCATTCATGGTTGAGGCATTGGTCTGCACACAACAGTGGCTTAGGAAAACTATACAAGCTGAGAAACCTTCTAACTTGGTGAAAATGTTTGAGGAATTAGAGTTTCATGATTCACTGGGTTAGACAAAGACTAATGTCTTCTGTTTTTACTTATAGTTTCATCATCAAGATTACAATGTATTATATCTAATTGAATTCCTTCTTTTTGTGTTGTGTAGAAACTCAAATTCAGCTTGCAGAAGGAGAGGTTACCAGGTGTTGTCTCTGCAATTGTATGACTATTTTCTTTTTCATTTGTCTTTCATACTATTATACTAATATGTGGCCAATTGGCCTTGCACTTATTTGTTACTTGATCTGGCAGGAGTGGCTAAGGTGAAGTATCTTGGAGGGCTAATATTTTTTTGAGAATGAGAAGAAGTAAAGCATTATGTCTTCGTTTCAAATTTGAGTTTACAGGTTTGGTTTTTGGCTCTAATTGAAACAGAGACATATATTTCTCATTGCTCATTAGCTTAGGGAATAGGTAGCAAAGTAAGTAAGTGAGTTGACTTAGGTGATTGAGTTATGTATTTTATGAGATTCTCATATGTTTATGTCAGATGTTATATTGTTTTAAGTTCTTAGATTCTTATCTCATTCTGATTTTTGTTCTTGTGTTACTTATTTTGTTTCAATGGCTTATACTTTGTTGATTTGCAAATGCAAGTAAGTGACTAATGGATTTTGGTTATAAGGTCATTGCCTTATTGGTCATACATTAATCAAGTGCAACATATCCGATTTTGAAATCGGATATTTCGGATATTTTGTGACTAATGATCCGAATTACCCAAATTTTGAGTAAAAACCAAAAGTATCTAACTTTTTCGGTTCAAATCGGTTGAAAAAAATATTATAAATATCCGAGAACCAAACCGATCTGAACCGATTTCTTATTTTGGTTCAATACGGAATATTTTACAAATAACCGAATAAACCGAGTATCCGATTATCCGAATCGAACCGATCCATTCGGACCAAAATCGCAGGCCTAACACAGATAGTGAACCTAAAGGCAAATCTGGTAGTGAAGAGGATCCAGAAAGTACTCCAAGTCTGAGAGACTATACGCTGGCAAGAGACAGCGTTCAAAGACAGATAAATCTGCCTTTGAGATTTCAAGAAAGTAATCAAGTAGTCGAATTCGCTTTCTTGGCTACAAAAGATGGAGATCCAGCTGAACCATATGACTATGCAGAAGCTTTGAGAGACAAAGATTGGAAGTTCTGGAACTCAGCAGTGAGAGAAGAATATCTGTCTTTGTTGAAGATAGGAACCTAGAATCTGGTGAAACCTTCTGGAAAGCAAAATATCTTCGGTTGTAAGTGGGTTTGTAAAAGGAAAGAAAGAATACTAGGAGTGAAAAGAGGGAGATTCAAAGTCAAGTTAGTCGCTAAGGGTTGTTCTCAAAGAAAAGGCATAGATTATAATGAAATCTTTGCACCGGTTGTTAAGCATGTCTCAATTAGGATATTGCTGGAAATAGTTACTTATGAAGATTTAGAACTTGAACAGTTAGATGTTAAGACAACATTCTTGCACGGAGAGTTGGATGAAACAATTTACATAAAGCAACCGCAGGGGTTTGAGGTTAAAGGCAAGGAAGATCGGGTTTGTTTGCTAAAAAAATCTCTATATGGGCTGAAACAAAGCCCTAGACAATGGAACCAAAAATTTAACCAGTTTATGGTGAGTGTAAACTCTAGAAGTGCTTGGGACAGTTGTGTTTATGTGAAGGAAAATCCAGATGGTTCTTACATCTATCTGCTATTGTATGTCAATGACATGCTTGTAGCATCTAAAAATAAGCAAGAGATTAGTATGTTGAAGAAACAACTAAGTGAGAATTTTGAGATGAAAGACTTGGGGTGTGGGAAGAAAATTTTGGGTATGGAAATCAGTAGGGACAGGTCTCAGCATAGATTGGAGTTGTCACAGTGTGGATATGTTGAGAAAATACTTAAAATATTTCATATGGAACAGGCCAAAGTTGTGTTAACGCCTGTGGGGGTTCAGTTCAAGCTCAAACCTGCGAGTGAAGAATAACTAAAGAATCATGAAGGTTTTATGAAATTAGTTCCATATGCGAATCTTGTCGGGAGTATTATGTATACTATGATAGAAACTAGTCTAGATGTTTCTTATGGTGTTGGACTTGTGAGAAGGTTTATGGAAAAACTAGTAAAGGAACTTGGCTTGCGGTGAAGTGGTTATTGCGGTATCTTAGAGGCACGAGTGATAAGAAGTTGGTCTTTCATAGGAGAGATGACCTGAAGTTGGTCGATTATTGCGATGCTGATTATGCATCGGATTTGGATAAGCGAGGATCGATAACAGGCTATGTGTTTACTCTAGGAGGGACTGCGATTTGTTGGAAGTCAGGGCTGCAAAAGGTGGTTGCTATTTCGACAACAAAATTGGAATATATCTCTTTATAAAAAGCATCAAAGGAGGCCAAGTGACAAAGAGGTTTGCTTTCTGATTTTGGTTATGAACAAAAGCAGGTGGAGGTGTTTTGTGATTTTCAAAGTGAACTTGATCTATCCAAAAACAATTTTCACCAAGAGAGAACTAGACATATGGATGTGAAGTACCATCATGTTCGAGAGAAGATAGAGAAGGTTGGTTGAAGGTAACTAAGATCTCTACTTTGGTAAATCTTGCTGATATGTTTAGAAAAATATTGCCGGTGAATAAGGTTGATGAGGCATTAAAGTTGCTTCATCTTGGCTCTAAGTAATATCTTGGAGGTTCCGAGATCGTGAAGTCTGTTAAATCATGAGAAGAATGTCTGAGGCAAGAAGAGGCGAGCATTGACTAAAGCAATTGGTGGAGATTTGTTGAGAATGGGCTTTAGTCTATGGGCCTCGTAAGGAGATGTTTTTTTTGGACTTGTAGAATGGACTCTGGTCGGGTCAAGTAGTCCAAGATCCATCGTTGCTTTTGGTTTCTTCTTCGGGATTGGAGACATAGAGAAACGAGAGTTGAAGGTTGTTACGACGGTTCAAGGAAGTTAGATTCTTGAGTGAGCTAAGATGTTATATACACTTTCTTCTTCTTCTTCTTCTTCTTCTTCTTCTTCTTCTTCTTCTTCGTCTTCATCTTCTTCTTCTTCGTCTTCTTCTTCTTCGTCTTCTTCCTCTTCGTCTTCTTCCTCGTCTTCTTCCTCGTCTTCTTCCTCGTCTTCTTCTTCTTCGTCGTCTTCTTCGTCGTCTTCTTCTTCTTC
Organism: Anastatica hierochuntica; assembly: GCA_900406275.1. Classification (NCBI taxonomy): domain Eukaryota; kingdom Viridiplantae; phylum Streptophyta; class Magnoliopsida; order Brassicales; family Brassicaceae; genus Anastatica; species Anastatica hierochuntica. The sequence continues at coordinate 10,153 of OVAN01012466.1, read as the reverse complement.
GTCTTCGTCGTCTTCGTCTTTGTCTTCTTCTTCTTCGTCTTCTTCTTCTTCTTCTTCTTCTTCTTCTTCTTCTTCTTCTTCCTCTTCTTCTTCGTCTTCGTCTTCGTCTTCCTCTTCCTCCTCCTCTTCCCCCTCCTCTTCCTCTTCTTCCTTTTCAAGTTGTATTGTATTCAAGAGAGTAGTTATATATATAGAGAGAGAAGAAACTATCAAAGCTCTGTAACTCAGAATTTGTTTCTCGGTGGTGTAGTTGATTTTTCGGGCAAGATCCCGACATGAGTAGGCTGCCGTATCTTGAACGGTGGAGGCTAAACACATAATTTCGTGTGCCTTTTACTTTTTGCATTCTTTCGAGTATCACGATCTTTGAACTTCTTAATTCTTCATCTGTAATCATCAATAGCTTCTTCTTTGATTTACGATATAGTCTTTGTGATAAGAGGAATCAGTAATCAATCTCAGATCTGTGAACCGTTAGAGTAGGAATCGGAACTCTTTGAGGAGATTTCTTGTAATATATTATAAAAGTAGAAGAGGCTTCTCCAACAAATGAGAAGTAAGCAATTTCATCAATTTTTGAGATGCCATGTATCATATTTATTTTGACTTTATTTTACATAATCAATAATTGTTGGGGTCAAAAACGGTCACGACGAAATCAATGCCTAAAAACCACCAAGAAAATATTGTCTCTCTTTCGGAAACAAAGAACATAAGGAAACTATCAAATCCGAGGTTCTTATCGCCTAGATCATCTTCTTCTGACAAAACATCGAAACCCCGCGTCCAGTCAACTGTAGATAGTTACTCCGCGAAGTCTAGTCACTCGCAAGCGACTAGACATAGAAAGTATCAAAATCAACGCCCAAGACTTCCGTATAACTCCCAAAAGATCTCGAGAGAAAAGTTTTGGGACGATAAACAATCACCGTAAACAACGGATAACCGCATCGCTCCCGAGACACGAGCAAAGTCTAGTTGTCTATGGGCGACTAGACACGAACAATGTCTAGTCGCCCATGGGCGACTAGACTCTTGACAAAGTCTAGTCACGAACAATGTCTAGTCACCCATGGGCGACTAGACTCTTGAAAAATTCTAGTCGCCCACGAGCGACTAGACACAGATAACGTTTATTCGCCCATGGTTGACTAGACGTTCTCTTCATCATCGTCTCCTTCAGATCTTGGCTTGACTGTCTCATGTTTCGTCTCGATTAGGATTTTCGTTAAAGTTTCACGATAACAATCATAAATACTTGTTCTTTTTCGTAAAAACTTCGTATCAATCGTATAAAATGATAACAGTTAACTCGATTACCGATATTATCTTAACTATACGATTGGTCTTATCATTTCGCGAAACAATCGCCTTGTAAATCACTTAAACGCAAAACGGCCCAAGAAGGCCCAAAACGCGACAAAGGTTCACTTACGATTTCAGACGAGAATGGGCTCAACTACGTTGGCGATTTACCTGAGTTCCACAAAAGATAAATGGAAATGACGATAAAGTCAAGTTCAGAGATATATATGGAAAATTGAAAACATAAGGAATATTCTCGAAAAAGGATATACTCGAATCATAAAAAAAATATATCCGCGGAAGGATAAACTCGAATCAAGGGCAGAAAAGGAAAGTTGGCCGACCTACGAAGGCATATATAAGAGAGGCAAAGGAGAAGGACGCGAAGACACATATATTTCTACAGAACTTAGCACTTAGAGCGATTAGGTTATTTTTCAGTTTTTATTAGCGAACTGCGACTCAACAAAGTTTACAATTCTTACGTTGTTAGAACTAGGGAACTCGCCTACAGATCTTGTGGCCAAGGCTTATCAACTGTTGTAATTCTCACACGCAAATTCGGAATAAGAACTCGATTCCTCAATTCTTGTTCCGATTCCTTTTTACTTTTATTTCGTCTGTTATTTTGTATTCTGATCTCTTGACGTTTGGCTTAGCAGAAATCTGGGACGTCAAGGAAAGTTAGGGTTTCTTGGCTTTCCTCCGATTACGAAAATCAACAGTGTGAATTTCGGTTCCCACAGTTTGGCGCTAGAAGGAGGGGTATTCTTTTAAGGTACAGATCAATCTAACTCACAGCCGCAAAACGCTAGATCAGATATGATTACAGACGACCAGAACAATCAACCAACTCGTGATGGCAACAACGCCAACGACAACGTTGAAAACACTCCGGCTACGAAAGCACCGCGGTCAATGCTGATGTTAACACCATGGCGTTTGAGGAGATCACAAAGATGTTCTCGACTATCGAAAAGAAGTCAGCCGAACAAGATAAACTAACTAGCTCTCTTGCTAAACAGATTGAAACCCTAACCACGAGAACTAAAACCATCCTTTCGCGTGGAGCCACCAAAATCCGCGGAAGAAGACTCGACTTCACAACTCCGCTCGACATACCCCGGAACGTGCAGGAAAAACCGTCGGAACAAAATCCCGACGAAATCACCCCTTTCACAGCACGGAACAACGTGGATGACCTTCCGACTTTCGAGAAGGAGATGGAAGAAAACAAAGTCGAGCAGATAGACTTGGACTTCAGCGATCAATCTGATCCCACGGATGAAGACACTGACGTACACCCAAGAAGGGTTAAGGGCCACGCAACACGACAAAAATCTCAGCTCAACGAACCCATGACAGAAGAAGAAGAAAATATCTTGTGGGTAGAGCAGGAAAAACAGGCCAACGAGCAAGCCAGAGTTATTCGCAGTATACATCGACTGTCTCGTAAAACTACTAACGATGATCTCGACGAGATTTGCAATCTTCGTGACTACATCACGAAAACAGTGGTAGAGGTTAAAGCGGTGAAATCGTAAATTCACCATGCGATCACTGCCGCACCAGAGATCGATAGGCTCCTCGAAGAGGCTCGGAAAACTTCATTCACTGCTCGTATAACCAACACCAACGTCTCAGATCCCGGGAAGGTGAAAATACCATTATATGACGGAACCACCGATCCGAAAGATCACCTATAGACTTTCCAGATCACAATGGCGAGATCCAAACTCAAGGAAGGCGAAAAAGACGTTGGCTGCTGCCACCTCTTCGTCGAACATCTCCAAGGAGCAGCCCTCGAGTGGTTCTCCTGTCCAAGAACAAACTCCATTGTAAGTTTTCGACAACTCGCTTCGGAATTTCTCAAACAATACTCCATGTTTGTGGACAGAGAAACCTCCGACGTTGATCTATGTAGCCTGTCCCAAAAAGAGGACGAATCTCTCCAAGATTTCATGAAAAGGTTCAAGATAGTGATATCGATAGTCACCGGGATTAGCGACAAGGTGGCAGTAGACACACTAAAAAACCCTCTAGTACAAGTCGAAGTTTAGGAAGTGGATAGCTCTCGAAAAACAACGCACGATTCAAGATGCGCTTCATAAGGCTACAAACTTCATCATCATCGAAGAAGAAATGAAAGTTCTATCGCAAAAACACAAACCAACGAAGGCATCCTCAAAAGACGCTACCTCAGAGCAGAAGACGAAAAAGAAGATCCTTCGTAAAGACAAATATGTCCCTCACGAGAGAGAAGACGTCTAGGGAGCACATAATTACGTTATTAACTCCCCGTCCGAACAAGGCACAACATCGGGGAACACCTGGGCGCGGAACACATCGTACGATGACAACACCTTCTACGAGTTCCACCAAACGAAAGGTCACTCCACTGCAAACTGTAAGGTCCTTGGAGCAAGACTAACGACAAAACTACTAGTGGGCGAAATCTCAGACGTAACCAGCATTAAAGACCTCATGCGCGATACAGACCGCCAACCCAAAACCGATAAGGCACCCCCAGGAGACACCATGTCTCAAGGAACTCAAGCGGACGGAAAACGGGAAAGGAGACCTTACGACAAAGGCAACGACGTCAATCGCCGTAGATTTAGTATGATCATCGGAGGGCCACAATACTTCCGCGACACAGTCTCGTAGATAAAGGCATACCCCCGAAAGGTCGAGTCAAGTGCAAACTGGTCTATGCCACTCGACACCGCAAATGACACTATCACTTTCGAAGAATGTGAAACTATCAGAATCGACAAACTTCATAGCAATCCCCTCGTGATCGACCTTGTCTTAAAAGACCTCGAAGTTGCTAGGGTCCTCATCGACACAGGAAGTACCGTCGATATTATCTTCTACGATACCCTCAACAGGATAAACATCGACTTATTCGAGGTCACTCCCGCGCCAAAACCACTCACGGATTTCTCCGATACGACCTCAGTGACTCTCGGATTGATTACGCTCCCGGTGATGGCCAAGGAAATCACGAAAGTCGTCAATTTTGCGGTCTTCGACCATCCTGCCATCTATAATGTGATCATGGGAACACCATGGATAAACTCCATGAAGTCAATCCCATCGACCTACCACTTAGGCATCAAATTCCAGATTCCCAACGGAATTGCCGCAATTTGGGGATGCCAAAAACAGTCGCAACCTGATTCCTAGACGAGCATAAGCTAAGACAAGTTGCAATGATGCCCATGGTCAAACCCAAACAAATGAAGACAACTCGACCGTCAGCCGAAAAAACTTCGGAAAAAGACACGTCATAATCATCGACTCAGGAAACGACTCGGTCCAAAGGAAACATGTAAACTTCCAAGGACAACGCTCTCGAAAAAAACGATGTTCTCGACACCAGAGAAAGTCTTCGACCCAACTGTAGTCATCGCGACTGAAACGGCCGATGCAACTCCATCAAATGAGTAAGCACTCACGACAACAAACTGAACTACGAGACGGCTTGATCCTCGAAAGAGGTATGTAGGCAACTCTTCGCAAGAGAAGTTCATCTATCCCCCTCTCTAAAAAAAGGGGGAGTGGGCATATGTATACTCGTATAATCCCACATATTGTACTCGACACTTTTTGATACGTTTCAGCAATAAAAATCTTTTATTTTTTCGTGTAACCCGGAAATGGAAATCATATGAGAAAACCCTTGTTAACGAATCTTTACTAGAACATGTTCGTTAACACATTCTACCACAAAAAGGAAAAAATTTCGGGAAAAAGTGAGACGTCGCGAATTTCCGAGGAACACACTTCTGAACTCGATTAAAAACTTCTAAAAACAGTCATCGCAAGACTATAAATCAAACCTCTACTGAGAAAAAGACAAGTATTTGTTCCTACTTCGTACCCATCGATTGGCTCCTACGGACGAATTAATCAGTTACCTTAACCTATTCTTCAGGAAGAGTCGGTTCTCATACATCCGACACAAGGATAAAAGCGCTATAAAAACCGAAATTTTGGTCAACACTTCCAGACGACTTCGAAATTTTCTTTGGAGAGATGCTCGATTCCCATTTGATGCAAGTCATATAAGTCGAGAACTTATCGCATACTTCACTATCGAGACGGAACCAGGTCAAAATCGCGAACGGGAAACGTAAGCCAGAATTAGTCACCGCACACCCTAAAGTCGAGAGTAGACCTAGGTCTTGCTCTAAACCCAGCACACTGGTCCCAAATATCTCCAGACATAGTATCTAACTTATACGAGATCCCATAACTTGTCTTGTCGCTTATATTCGCAAGTCTTTAAAACCCCAAAATCCCAGTTTTTCGAAAACTCGCACCCGAAATGGACAAACGGATATAGCAATTATCCAAGAGTTAGATATGAGACGACGACTCATAATTTTGCCTCCATATTACTTTTGTACTGATAAAACTAGAAACGTAATCCATTAAAAATCACAAGACAACAGTGGTTCAAAGCCATACGCGGTCGACCCCAACAATCTAAAAGCGGCCACACTCAGCCAAAACAAAAGCATAACTTAAACAGGGAATATGCTCTCTCCACGTACAAATATCTACTACGCACGAATCACACTCGTAATAACCGGATATCGAGAAGTCACCGGCACCGAAAAAATTCGGATCTTGGTCCACCGCATCCTCTTCGCCCTAGGTAGTGATTTCGACTTCCTTAGAGTCAGGAGAGATGGGAATCGGAGCCCACCACTCCCAAATCCTCTTTTTAATCGGAGGGATCGAAGACTCAACGTTCTCGCACTTCTTCTTATGACCGGACATCTTGTCCATCTCAGTGCAATATGAGTAATCGGGAAGTTGGGTGCGCCAGAAAGCACCCACAGAACCACGACACTCGCGATATTCCCCGAAGGACTGGTGCACATGCTTGAAATGGTCAAAGTCGACCGCAAACTGGGCCAAACAATCAGCTACAACCAAGGCAACCTCGCACTTTCCACGTCTGTACGCAGGGCGGACCTGAGACGCTTGTTTCAGCGTTAACTCCTTCTCACGGAAGGAAGCCGCTTCGACCTCTCTCTTCAAACGGGAGTTCTCCTTCTCGAGTCTTTTGGCCTTAAACTGAGTCGTCTGTACCCTTAAGCCGCTCGCCTGAAGGGCCTCATCCATCACATGGAGACCCTACAAAAAAGAGGTCCTTTAAAAAATTAGAGGCAAAATCATATGAATAAACGAAGTCACGTCATATTGATAATTTTGTATTTTGTATAATTTTTAGTATTATTTTTGCATGGTTTTCAATTTATTTTAGCTCATTTAGAAACTTTAGTATTAGTTTTAGTCTCATTTAGGTTAGATTGATCATCTTAGAGTCTTAGGCTATATTTGGTGTTTTTCATTACAATTCTTCAGAAATTTTAGGTACTTTGGAGCTCAATGGATGGATTGAATGATGCAAAAGGTATGGAGCTTAAAGAATCAAGAAGAAAATGTTCTTGGATGCAAATGGGTAGATGTTACATGGAGAACCGGCCAAATTTTCTTAAATATGTGATCATATGGAAGCCTTCCCTTAACATTATTCAGCTCAAATTTTGATACAAGATAGGAAATTGAGTTAGCTTCGTTTTGGCGGTGGTTTCAGCTCATTCCGAGATACGGTTCAAAAGTTATAGATGAAATACCGAGGACATGTCTGAAACCCGGCAACCTGAGCTGAGGGGTTGTGGACCGCCAACCAGAAGTTTCCAGACCGCCAGGAATGTTTGCTGGGAAGGCTGGCGGTCTGGAGAGATGTTGTGGACTGCCAGCCAGAGTGCCTGGACCACCAGGAACCCCTAAAATTATCAAAACTTGCCTAGATCCGACGCGGTTTGTCCCGGATCGATCCAATTCAACCATTTTCCCTATAAATACTCAATGTTAACCTCCTTAGAACCCAAAGCTACCTAAGAAACAATTTCTCTTTTTAGTTTTCTTTATGATTTTGGATCTAAACAAGTTGTAATCACACTTTGTTTTGGATCCTTTTTAGTTTTTAATGCATTTGATGTCTCTTTGATTATTATTTCTTCTTTGTTCTTCAAAGTTTCTTCATTTCTAAAGTTGTAATCTTTCTTGCATTTTCAATACTTTGTTTGCATCTTATCCATCTCATATCTACTCTTCTTCTAACATGTATAATCAATAGCTAGTGACAATCTCTTGGTTTTACATTGCTTTTAGTTAGTAGACTTTTTGTTGGATCATGGGTTAGGCTAGATTAGGTTGATTGATGGTTGAATGATGATAGCTTAGGTTGTATCTTGTTAGATCCTTCATATTTGATTATGCTTAATGTTATATTAGGCTTGGGAGAATCATTCTAGGCTTAGTGCATTTTGTTGCCCGGAAGGTGTTCGATGAAATGCTTGAACCAGTCTTAAGTGAGCTTTACATACCTAGCCAATGGGAATTGATGATTAGGATGTTTAGTGAACCAAATGGACTTGTTATTAATGCTCATTGATCATTTGATTGCAATTGGAAAATTTGTTAATTATGTGATTAATGAAGTGATTAGTGTCATGGGAATGGATTAGTCATATTTGTGAGTTCCATGTTCTAGGATAGTGCTTCATCCAATCTTTGCAGCATTGTTTCATTGTTATTTCATCCTCATGATAGTTATGCCCATGGTCCAATGATTCTTTTATCTTATTTTCGTCTTTGTTTGTTTTGTTATTTGCATTTCTTATCTCTTAGCTAGTAGTTTCATCACTCTCTTCCTATTTGCTTAACTTAGGGAATTTTGTTACAATCTTAGTGCTTAGATCTTTAGCTCATTTGGATTCGACCCTTAAATGCTACAACGCATTGTCGTGCTCTTGCGGTTTAGTGAGTTGTTAGTTGATTAAGGTCTTTAGAAATTTAAAACTTGAATTGGTTAATTGGTAAAGAAAATATCTCTATCAAGTTTTTGGCGCCGTTGCCGGACAGCTAGTTTGATTTAACATCAGGATTTAAAAGTTTCTTTAGACTAAGTTTTCTTTTATTTTGTTTTGTTACTAACTTTCTTTCAAATGTTTATTCTTTTTACAACATAAAATCATAAGAGAGAAAGAAGATGTCTTCTTACATGAACTCAATGTTGAAGCTCATGTTAGAGAGACAAGAAATGATGTTAGCTTGGAAGCCCACAAGCTATCAAGGAGCTTATGAAGCAGCCAACTCAAGAAATTATCAACCATATGGTGAGACATATCATCTAAGGAATGAATTATATGAAGTTCAAAAACCTCATTCTCCTTTAAATGTGGAAAAAGAAGAAGAAAATGTTAATGACTTGCTTAGGAAGATTTTAGAAGAGAAAGAAAGGGGAAAGATGGAGATGAATAGACTTCTTAATTCTTTTTGCACCAAGAAGGATTTTATGGTCAAGGTTTCTGGGCTCAAACATGGATGATATAATGGCACATGAAGAGTACAACAAGCTTACGCAAGAGATTAAAGATCAAGAAGAAAAAGACATCCCTCAATACAAGACCGAAACAATTGGAAGTTTCTCCATTTATGTTGAGGAGAGTTTTGAAGAGGAATTGCAAACCAAGGATGCATTCTTAGTTGAAGTCGAATACTCTACATGAGAATTTTAATTACCACCTAAACACGAGATCTATGAAAAGCTTCTATTGGGATTTGAATTAGAGATATCAAGAGTTATTCATCCTATGGTGTAGAAGAAGAAATCTGCTCATTTGGAAGGCAACTTGAGGACCCTTGTAAAAATGCATTGGTTAATGAATGCATAAAGAAAAGAGAAGATGACTCAATCAATGAAAATGAAATCTCAAGTAAAGAAGAAGCCACACTAAAGTGTGCTCAAAAAGAAGAAGATGCCATTAACAAATTTGATATGCTACTTGGATACACTAGTGGAGAGGTTTTAGATGAAAAACTTGAGAGAGATGTGCAATCCAAAGAAAGTGAAGTTTCTTTGTTTGAACTCACCTTGCTTATGTGGAATTGCTTGGACATTCAAAGGAATGAGATAATTGAAGCATGCGAAGACCTTATTAGTCTTTGCACCAACTTGGATGTTATGCCCCAAAGCTTGGTGAAAGTTTTGCACAAGAATTAAAGAAAGAAGAAGAATTGAACCTCCCAACAAAAGAAGAAACGCATGTGATTCCCATCTCCATTGCTAAAAGAGAAGTCAAAAAGGAGAAGCCTACTGAGAAAGAAGATGAGCACAAAGAGGAACCTCAAAAGAGGGTTCAAAAAGAAGAGTCTCCAATGGTATAATCCTTTGACAAAGACTCATGTCAAGTCTCCACCAAGGAAGTGAACATCAATGATCCGAGAAGAGATATACCCTTTGAAGAGATAACAATGGATGAATTTTGGGGTTGGTTCTATTGGGAGTAATTTAGGTCATGGGAATTCCCCAGACTTAGATGGAGTACAGCGGTAAGACCTCAAAGCAGGGGAATGCCCAGAAGCAGGAAGCCAGACAACGTCCCATAGCCGGAAGCCGGAAGTCAGACGACCAAGCATAGCCGGAAGCCAGCCAACCACCGCCTCTCCCTTATTTTCGCTATTTAAATTAATAGATAATGACATGTAATCTAAAAAC
>OVAN01012465.1:0-13702 GCA_900406275.1 Anastatica hierochuntica | reverse complement strand
GGGGGGGGGGGGGGTTTCAAGTAGCTTGCCCTGAATCAAACCAAATTGACTTCTGATTCTTACGCCACAACAAGGCTAAGAAGCAACGCATTATACTTTACGAATAAATAGGGTTTGATTTATGAAAACAAACAAAGAAATCATGCTAACCGAAGGGAGAAGAGAGTGAAATTCCGTTTTTAATCAGAAGGCTTATTCTTAGCTAAAAATATGAACTTGTCGGAATTAGGAATCGGACAAGCCGGAAGAAATAAAACTGGATTTAACCGGAGACAAATCTGAAATAACCGAAAAGTTAATTATACAACAAATCCGACGCTCGGATTCGGATAAAAAATCTAAAATTTTATCAATTCAAAAAAAATTTTGAGACAAAAAGCTGATTTAGTTTACAAGAAACCGAAATTATTATATAAAAAAATATTTTCGTTAATCGCCTAAGAGATTTTTACCGATGCTAAATCTTTAAGTGGGTCACGCATTTTGGTTCACTTCCAATTTATACACTGACCAACTTCTGATTGGATCATGTGTTGTTTCATTTGTCGCAGCCATATTAGTTAATGCATTACGATTCTTCTGCGTAGACATGAGAAGCTATACCTTTCGATCTGAGCCGTCAATTTATCCCTTTACGTGGATCTCTTTGTAATCCAATGGTTTTAAATGGGCCACGCTTTTTAGATCTAACCGTCATAGTTTCTACAAATTTCTGCACTCTTTATTATTTTTACATATAAATTTTTTTATTTACCTCTTCCATTTTAGTTTAATTACAAATTCACATTACTATATGAAAATTTTCAATAGAATATTATATTTTCTTATGTTTACGTATTAAATTAAAATTTATTTTTTTGAGGTTTAACTCAAAAAACATTAAAAATAGCTTAGTAATATGAAAATAGTATCAATAAATAATTAAAGAAAAAATTATATATTCATCAATCATGACGGTCTCAAGAGTAGTTCCATGTGTATAATTTTGACACCACACATTTGCAATTTTCACTAAAGCACAAAACGTTCTTTGGTGATGACATTAGTCACCTTGTTAACAATTGTCAGACAATTGACTAACTTGTTTTCTTTTTTATTGTGTATTTTCTGATCGAATATTCTCGAAAGAAGTTTTTTTGATAGGTAACCATCATACATATATATATACATACAATTCAATAATCTTAGAGTTCAAAGCAAAATAATAAATTGTTTTCTTTTTTGTTTGATACACCAACATAACATACTGACATAAACATAATATGCAGATATCAATCTGCGTATATTAATTAACATTTTATATTGTCAATCCGCTTATATTAACTAACTTTTTAGTAAAAATTACAATTAAAAAACATGTTAACATTATTAACATAATCAAAAAGAAAATAGAAAACATGTTTATAAAACAAAAAATTGGAAATCAGATAATATAATGTTTGGTAATTTCATTAAATTTTTTTATTTGAAAAAATTGTTTAGCAAGTGAACTAAAGTGGTTCATGGTTTATTTATTAATTTTTAAGATGAATTAAATAAATCAAAATTAAATTAAAATCAATAAACGATCTACAAATTCAATTATAACATCTATATCTATCTATATATATATATATATATATATTATATAAATGTCGTTTTGTTACGTGGCGAGCTCACGGAATTTATGGATGACGTGTCAAAATTTGAGAGCTTTCTACTTTTGTAATTTGTTTTAAAACAATTCGCTATTTGCTTACGTGTTATGTGCTGATTGGCTCTCGATAAATTTTTGCTTAAAAAAAATTTGCATCCGTTATTGATGAAATTACCCCTACTCGAAATTGTAATAATATTTTTTAAGAAAAAGACACAATAAAGATTCGATCACAGACGATAAAGAAACCCTAATTAACATCATATAAATATATATCTCAAGAATGTTCGCCAACCGATCTCTAATGAAAGGCCCACTGTTCCACATGGAAGACATCCACCTAGAGTTCGTGATATAGATTTTGTTGTTTTCTTTTAGTTTTTTGGTTTGTTTGTATCGTGATACAAGATCATGTTTTCTCTCCTCAAAGGTTTGTGGGGGATCCATCTTCAAATGAAAGATTAACTCGCAACAAAGTTATTTTGTTAGTTCGCTGAGGTTAATGTTTGACAAGTATATTTTCTAGTTAATATTTCTGAGGATTTATCTTGTGGTATGTGTCTGTGGCACTTTCTAGATTCAGTTTTTGTATCTCTTTGTTGGAGATTTAAGTTTTTTGAATTTGGACAAATTTGTAGGAAATATTCATCAGAGGATTACACAAAAACACCACTAATAGTAAGTGTCTCGATCTCTCTTCTACTAATATGTGCTTTATTGCTCATGTTTGAATTTGTTTATTGTACTTGAGTTCAATAAGCATTTTGAGAAGGACGGGAGATTACAGATTCTGTAATATGCAAGATCGACATACTGGACAACCTAGAGGTTTTGGTTTCATTACTTTTGCAGATCCTTATGTAGGTGTTAAAGTTATCGAAGATAATCATATCATCAATGGCAAACAGATCTCATTAGTATGATGAATACTAATCGGGCAGTTGTCTATAGATTTGGGTCCAGATTTGCAAAATCAACATCATCAAAGAGTGCTCCCATCACTTGCTGCTGCCATGGATGATTTCCAGAATCCACGAGTGCAGGTTAGATATACCATACCATTGGATAATATATTTTCTAAGCAGTACCTTGTGACTTAGCATTTCGTGAGCGCGCAGGCTCATGCTGCTTCTGCAGTACTCAACTTCAGTGTGACTTATACACCCGAAATATTGGCACCTTATTAAGTCGGAGTTGTGAGCAAGTTGCTTGTGCTGCTACAAGTAAGCCATTGTGAAGATTTCTTTCTTAAAATAACTAACTAAAAAGTAGCAAACGTTTTTGCACATGAGTGTTAAAAAGCTGAGGTCATGATTTCCTCCCATACATGAGTGTGAAAGGTTCAACTCTTGACACTTCAATCAATTATAAGTTATGATATCCTTAGATACCTTGCTTTGTTTGATACATTTGCCCTTGCATTGGAACAACCGAAGTACCGAACAAGTCATATAGTTCTTTGTGAAAAAATGCATGTGATCTCTCGGTGTTATTATATTTCCCCTCCCTGTCAAAATAGTTAGTTGTTTCATTTACAAATCTTAATTATTGTAGCCAATTAAGGTTTGCAAGAGTTAATTAGTGTGAAGTGAACAAGAGATGCATAATCTACGTTGAGACAGAGCGAGTATGAGTTTGTCATTCATGAATGTGAGTCTGAGTGAATACATAAATTATAGCACCAATTATAAAATTAAAAATATTATAAATCTTTTATGCCCGTGCAAGGCACGGACCATCAACTAGTAATAACTAAAATGTACATTCTTTTGATATATTCAGGGATTTTGTGTCAGATTTCCATTTTTTACTTCAAGTCTGTGACATCTTCTATAAACGCAATGACCACAAAATACCAACAATCAAAACAACATTCTTTTTCTAGACCTAATTTTACAGCTTTTGAAAAACCATATTCTTAGAGTTTCTTGTATAAGATCATGCACCAGTTTGAGAGCTACGTCTGGTGTTTTACCCACCCAAAATAGTCGAACCAAATCCAACAAGAAAAATCTGAATTCAACCCGAACTAACATACGAAAATATTCAATTGGGGTCTCGTCGTCGGTAATCTGGGTAAAATTCATACCTAATCTGAATTCATATAGGTACTCGAAAAATCAAAAAATCAAAAACTCTGAACCGAACCTTAAATCCAAGAAACATGAAACACCCCCAAAACCTTAAAATAAGCCCGAATCCGACATAAAAATACTTAACAAATCCGAGAAAAAAACCCGAAAAGTTCGGAAAAATTGTAAAAAATTCTTAATCTGAACCCGAAAATTTGAAAGTATCATAACACGAATATCATATATATTTGGATTTCAATGTATTTGCTAAACCGACCGAACCCGAATAGATCTTAGAAAACTAGAATTCGAGATTTGAACATAAACTGAACTGGATTCGAATCCAAATAAAACTCCGAACGCTCAGCGCGTTAGTTACGTCATATTCGTGTACTAGAATGATAATTCTGAAAACATCGTCAAATAAATAAAAAGAAATTCAAAATCGAAGGGCAATAAAGTAAGAAGCGGCAAAATCGAAATAAAAACTGCCAAAAGAAACGTAGTAGCCGTAGAGATAAGGACGCGTAAGCAAAGTCTCTTAGTGACTCATCAGTTTCCATGTGTATGTATATTCTCATCATCACTTCATATTAATACTCACTCAAACAAAAACACAAACGATCCAAAAAATATCTCTAAGAAAACCCTAAATCTCTCTCTCTCTCTCTCTCTCATCCGCCGCCATTTTCACCGCCGGTGATGACGTTTCAATAGATAAAACTTTCCTTTCTTGTCATTTACAATTCGAGTTTCCAGAACCAAATCCCCGATAAGTCTTTGATAGGAAGTGCACAAAAGATAAAACCTGAAAGAGATCTCGTTACCAAAGGTTTAGATTTTCTTTTGTTTTTGTTTTAAAACCTCAAGATTTTCTTTTTGTTGATTCTTATAAAGTAGTTCGAAAGTTTGTGTTTTTCATAAAAAAACAGAGAAAAAATGGTTGGAAAAACAAACAAAATAGTATCAATTTTGCCGATAAAATTATAACTTGTAATAGAGAATATAAGAAATAAAAAACAATATCGTTGGTTAGTTGTTATGCATATTTTATTATCGTTACTACGAATAATATCGTTCGTTTCGTGTAGATCTTCATCAATTATTATTAACACTAATACTCTGTTTTTTATATAGGTTTTGCTTGGAAGATCCAATGGATAGCAAACAGATGTTGTTGTCGGCTCTCGGCGTCGGAGTTGGAGTCGGCGTTGGTTTAGGCTTGGCTTCTGGTCAAGCCGTCGGAAAATGGGCCACGGGGAATTCGACGTCAAGTAACGCCGTTACGGCGGATAAGATGGAGAAGGAGATACTCCGTCAAGTTGTTGACGGAAGAGAAAGTAAAATTACTTTCGATGAGTTTCCTTATTACCTCAGGTAATTTCTTATATTTCATATTCCATCTTTTCCCATAAATTCCTTCTCGTTAAATTTTACTCATTTTGCAACTATGATAATTATTTTAAAATTATTATTGTGACGAATAAATTATAAATCGACGGTTTTCGAATTTCAAGACGATAGCGAGAATATAGAAGTAATAAGTTTATATAAAAAAATGGATAAGGTATTCGTTGGTGTGATAGAAATAAAAGCGAAGCATGTGAATCTGTGTATACATACGACGGGGGATGTTGTCATTGTCGTGTGATTCTGACACGTGCCACTAAAATACAAACATTGAGATCCTGTGATCCTTAACCCCTAGCCTAGATGTTTGTATTTAATTCCCATGATGATGTCTGAAACATATACATAAACTGTACACAGATCTGATCATATATATTATTTGCTTTGATCATCAATGTCTTTTGGGATTATGCAGCGAACAGACACGAGTGCTTCTAACAAGCGCAGCTTATGTTCATTTGAAGCACTTTGATGCTTCAAAGTACACCAGAAACCTATCTCCCGCGAGCCGAGCCATTCTCTTGTCTGGTCCTGCTGGTTAGTTACCGCAGTTTCCCAAGATTTGATCTCCAACTGATTAAATTTATGTTTTGATTCATGTTCTTGTTTCTTTGTAGAGCTTTACCAACAAATGCTAGCCAAAGCCCTAGCTCATTTCTTTGACGCCAAGTTACTTCTTCTAGACGTAAACGATTTCGCTCTAAAGGTAGCTGAAAACTCGAGCTCAACAATTACTTTCTGAGATTCTTGTCGTCATTGCGTACTTTAAAATGGCCTTGCTTGTGTCTTTTCAGATACAGAGCAAATACGGCAGCGGAAATAAAGAATCATCTGTAAGCCGTTTATTGATTGATTTACATATTGTTTCTGGGGTCTTGCAAATTGATCTAAACTCGAGATCTGCAATTTTTTTTCTTTCTCGGTTGTTTTAGTCTTTCAAGAGATCTCCTTCAGAATCCGCTTTGGAGCAACTATCAGGATTGTTTAGTTCCTTCTCCATTCTTCCTCAAAGGGAAGAGTCCAAAGGTAAATCGAAACCTCGTCTCTGTTAAAATGTTAAATTGCCTCCGGTTACCAAGTAGTTGTCTTGGCAATCAGCGTGCCTCGAGAGTCAAGAATTCGGATTTTCAATGGTTCAGTAACTGATGTTAACACTGCTTTTTTTGATGAATTTGTACAGCTAGTGGTACCTTGAGAAGGCAAAGCAGTGGTGTGGATATCAAATCAAGGTCGTGTTTCTGTTACCTTTAAACTTAGAATTTTAAGCAATGGCAATATCTGTCAATGTTACTAATGTGTCACTTAATCTATTATGCAGCACGATGGAAGGTTCTAGTCATCCTTCAAAGCTTCGCCGAAACTCATCAGCTGCTAACATCAGCAACCTCGCATCTTCGTCAAATTCAGGTTACATATGCATCTAATCAATGATATCAGAACTTGTAATCTATGTGCATTCTGGCACATTGACTAATATCTGATTCTATTTTTCAGCGCCTTTGAAGCGTACTAGTAGTTGGTCCTTTGATGAAAAGCTTCTCATCCAATCTTTATACAAGGTAATGTGTATGGAAGTTGAACTTTGCATTTAAGTTGTTTGAGTCTTTGTTTGTAATATCTTGAAAGTACGAAGTGCAGGTGTTGGCCTATGTCTCCAAGGCAAATCCGATTGTGTTATATCTTCGAGATATCGAGAACCTTCTGTTCCGCTCGCAGAGAACTTACAACTTGTTCCAAAAGCTTCTCCAGAAACTCAATGGACCGGTTCTCATTCTTGGTTCAAGAATTGTAGACTTGTCTAGAGAAAATGCTCACGAGATTGATGAGAAGCTCTCTGCTGTTTTCCCTTATAACATTGACATCAGGCCGCCTGAGGACGAGAACCATCTCGTGAGCTGGAAATCGCAGCTTGAGCGCGACATGAACATGATCCAAACGCAGGACAATAGGAATCATATCATGGAAGTTTTGTCTGAGAATGATCTTATATGTGATGATCTCGAATCCATCTCTTTTGATGACACAAAGATTTTAAGCAATTACATTGAAGAGATTGTTGTCTCTGCACTTACTTATCATCTGATGAACAACAAAGATCCTGAGTACAGAAACGGAAAGCTGGTGATATCTTCTACAAGGTGAAAAAAACCCTAACTTGTTTCACAAGCAGACCTAAAAGGCGATATTTGTACTGATATATTCTATCTTGCTCGGTTAGTTTATCGCATGGATTCAGCTTGTTCAGGGAAGGAAAAGCAAGCAGCCGCGAGAAGCTGAGACCAAAACCGAAGGAAGACAAATCCAAGGTCTCTCTATGATCTGTTTCTAGCTTAAAACAGAGGATCAAGATAGAAACGGAGCAGAAACATTTGTCTTTTAACTGTTTCAGGAACTGAACGCTGAATTAGCGGCTGCTGTGAAACCGGTGACCAAACCAGAGAGTGTCACCACCGCAAGCAGCAAGAACGAACCTGAGAAAGCAGCCCCTAAAGCTCCAGTGAGTTTCATCTATATATCTCCTGTTATCTACTTCATCTCATCTGCGATAAATTTTGTCGATTGCGTCAACTTCTAAGCAGGAAGTTGCACCTGATAACGAGTTTGAAAAACGGATAAGGCCAGAAGTAATCCCAGCAGAAGAGATTAATGTCACATTCGAAGACATCGGTGCGCTAGATGATATCAAAGAATCACTACAAGAGCTTGTTATGCTTCCTCTGCGTAGACCAGATCTCTTCACAGGAGGTCTCTTAAAGCCCTGCAGAGGAATCTTGCTCTTTGGTCCTCCTGGAACTGGCAAAACAATGCTGGCCAAAGCTATCGCAAGAGAGGCGGGCGCAAGTTTCATAAATGTTTCAATGTCGACCATAACTTCCAAATGGTTTGGAGAAGACGAGAAGAATGTTAGGGCTTTGTTTACTCTGGCTTCAAAGGTGTCGCCAACGATAATATTTGTGGATGAAGTTGATAGTATGTTGGGACAGAGAACTAGAGTTGGAGAACATGAGGCTATGAGAAAGATTAAGAATGAGTTTATGTCTCATTGGGATGGTCTGATGACTAAACCTGGTGAGCGTATTTTAGTCCTCGCTGCTACAAACCGGCCTTTTGATCTAGACGAAGCCATTATCAGACGGTTTGAGCGAAGGTAACTTATCTCCCACCTTAAACTCGTTTATATTAATTTGATTATCTGGCTTTGGAAGCACTTCTAATCAGTACAATGTCTGGTTTTTGTTCGGTTTACCGCTTTTCTCTCGCAGGATTATGGTAGGACTACCGGGGGTAGAGAACAGAGAGAAGATTCTGAAGACATTGCTGGCGAAAGAGAAAGTAGACGAAAACTTGGATTACAAGGAACTAGCGATGATGACAGAAGGTTACACAGGAAGCGATCTCAAGGTTCGGTCTTTTCTCCAATTTTTCCTCTGTAAACCCATTTCTTGATTTCGCAACAAAGAATCAAAATAGAAGATTTTTGACCGTTTAATTATTTGAACAGAATCTGTGTACAACCGCTGCGTATAGGCCAGTGAGAGAGCTTATACAACAAGAGAGGATCAAAGACACGGTGAGATTTTTGAGCTTTTGAGCGTTTTTAATACTAATATCCTTTGATTCGGTTTTGTTAACTATTAGCTGAATCTCTGATCTTTGAAGGAGAAGAAGAAGCAGAGGGAGATTATCAAGGCGAGCGTGGAAGATGAAGGGAAAGAGGAGAGAGTCATTACACTTCGTCCGTTGAACAGACAAGACTTTAAAGAAGCCAAGAATCAGGTTTGAAAGAGACGGAAGGCACAATGGTGTTAATATTATAGAAATGGAAATAGAGTTTGCGTTTTGAAACATTTTGGAAATTGGAAAATGCAGGTGGCTGCGAGTTTTGCGGCAGATGGAGCAGGAATGGGAGAGTTGAAGCAGTGGAACGAGTTGTACGGAGAAGGAGGATCCAGGAAGAAAGAACAACTCACTTACTTCTTGTGATCATATCATGATGGTTTTGCAATTTGGGAATGTTATATATTTTGTTGACTTGTTCTTTTCTTCTTATGGTTAATAAGAGAATAAATGATGAATATTATTAAAAATTTTAAACTTGGATCTTTAACTACATTACCTGCTAAAATCTGAAAACTTCTTCAGTTTTCTTCATTCATCTTCCGATTGATGGTCCTGCAAAACAAAACCAATAAGAGGTTGACTGTTGAAGCAGTAGTTCATGGCTGAAGTAAGTGCAAACAGAAGTTATCTAAAAGAAACTCGAAAGCATTCTGATATCTATTCCATAATCAGGTAAAGCTACAAACTTTTAAGTACAAAATCAAACAAGAGCAAACAGCGAGATACAAGAGCAGATCAACCACATCAATTATTACTCACCTTTTCTTTTTACCATTAGGATTCCTGTAATTTCTCAAGCAAATGTTATAGAACCATTAAATCAAAAAAGTGTTTCGCTTAGATGAATGTATTAGGAACTAATCCCGTACGGAGCATTTCATCATATAATTCTTCAGCCTCAAAGAACTTCCCTTCTTTGAAAAAAGCATTGATCAATGCATTGAAAGTGATAATATTAGGCTTGATTCCCCTTTCAATCATTTCATGCAACAAATGATTGGCATCACTCCATCTACCAAAGCTACATAAACCATTTACCATACAATTGTAGGTGATAACATTTGGCATGGTTCCTCTCGCTTGCATTTCACTGAAAAGAGTTTGAGCAAAGACGATCAAGGATGGCATTATAGATGACAACATCTGCTTTGATGTGGCTTTTCTCCATCTTACTGAGCAGATTCAAGGCTGAGACAGTGTCGCCCATCTTACGCATGCCATTGACAATTGTACCGTAAGTGAAAACGGTAGGCTGGTGACCTTTTTGTACCATCCGATCAACGAGATCTACAGCTTCGAGAATTTGGCCTTGACGGCAAAGACCATTCATCAGTGTAGTAAACGTTACGACATTGAGTGCGTATCCGGTTTTAACCATTAGATCAACCAGAGCCACAACTTCAGAGATCCTAGCTTCGAGACATAAACCTTGGAGCAGCGTGCTAAAGGTAACAACATTGCTGGATGATGTTTCGAAATGTAGACAAAGCACAGGAAAGCTTACGACAGCTGCAGAAACATTTGATAAGGATATTCACACTGTAGATATTACGTGGAATCTTTTGCTTCTCCATCAGGTCGTTTCAATCTCACAATGATACCCATAAGTTTGTTGAAATCGATTGGCGAAGGGAGAGGACGAGTGTAAACCATTACATCGAACAAATTAGTCGCATCATCTAAGCTTTTGATAAAGTAAGACCCACTTCTCAATTTCAAATTCTCTCCTCCAAACTTTCTTTCCCTCAAAGAAGGTAGACTCTTTATAATCGTAGCTGTCTCAGAGACACCACCTTGAACCAATGTCGAACTGATAAATCTAGCAGAAGAAGAGGAAGAAGATATGGATCTGGAAACCCTAACCAGCATTTTGTTTGCCTGATTTTGCTTTTTCCTACGCCGAGCTCTAACAAATAGTGAAGTGGAAAGCTTCTGTAAACCATCAAGTGCACGAAGACCGGTTCCCTTTGGTTGGTACATTGACGACCGGTTCAATTTGATGAAAATCATCGGACCTCAACTCTTTTTACTGAATTGAGTAATCTTTTTTCCCTCTATCGAAGAAATCAAGGAATGTAAATTTCATATGAGAGTCCTCCTTCGAATCCAATGCAGATTCATATCAGCTCAAATCAAAGTTATCAACCGTATAAGCTGTATTAATTACCGTGCAATCGTATCTGAAATATTTTTGTAAACACATGGCATTTTGGGCTTCTTTGAAAACCAAATATTTATTTCCCTCTCGTAAGAGCCCGACTAAAAGAACTCACAGATTGCTTCTCAGATTACATTTTATTATATGAAAACAGTGGGAAAGTATGTGCCCAATTTCTCTACGAGATGTGTTCAAAGATTCATCATAATTGAGAGACAATGGTATTCCGCAATGCGATCAATATGCTTAGTTTATTCAAAACTCCATATGCTATAAAATTTGGTTATAACCCCAATAAAATCCACATAGCAGATATTTGAGAGAGTAAAGGGTTATTAACCAACAAGTTCCTTATAACAAGTCAAAAAACAATGCTTGCGAGAAAACTTGTGCACTCTCTAATCCTTCTTCTTGTTCAAAGCTCCTCTGGGGATTTTGCTCATCACCTTACTCAAAACCTTCTCATCAAGAACCGCGTATTGCTTCTTGATCTCCTTCATTGCCTTTTCACCAAACTCATCTACTTTGTCTTCATACTTTTCATAGACCACGGGGACGGTGAAGAGAATAACAGTTGCTGAAAGCCGAAAAAAAGAGAATTAGATGTAACAAAAAATTCAAACGGCTAGTTTATCGACTGGATGCAATACGACTATGTATTAGTTACCGATATAGACTAAGGTCAAGAAGTTGCAGGAGCTACCAACTTTGGACAAAACCCACAACCCAGCAATCACCTGAGGTTAAGAGCCAATGTTAAAAACAAGAAACGGGTAATCTACCAAAAGCTTATTTAACAAATACGGGTACCATTAGAAACTTTTTGAGATCTCTTCCTAATGCAATGTCCCTAAGAATCGTAAAACCATGATTGATTTCAATCCTTAGTCCAGAAGCAAGCTGGAGAACAACTTCCTCAGGGATGCGAACTTCCGGGATATGAGGAGGCATCCTGTAATAGGATAATCGGCATTCACAAACCAAAAGACTACATAACTCTCGGACTAAAGATAGAACATTCAGCCACTAAACTTACTTGTGAATGAAGGTCGTAGCACTAGACCACAAGAACAACACTGCAAGAGCAAGAATTGAAATGTGGCCGAAAAGAGTGAGAAGGTTGTATTCAAGTAACTCGAATAAGATCCAGGAGACAGTTGCAGCACCCAGCACTCCTCCAGATACCTTCTTGTTCCTCCAGAGGAAAATGTCCGCAGCTAAATCAAAACAAGTGAAGCAAACCAGATTCAAGATTCTGAGTTTACAAAATGACTCATTCCACAATCCTCTCAGATTTACAAACGAGATGTATAAATTATATACCAGTGAGCACGGAATCATGTCGTTCATATAAATCATTGATTTTATAAATCTATACTGCATACAACCAACGAAACTAGTCTACGAAATCAACAGCTCAATAACCAGAAATCCTAAGTTCAAGTAAGCATACAAGTATACAACTAACATTCGATCGTAGATAGAAGCTAGATTCCAGATCCGATATCTAAAATCGCTAATCGTAGAAGCTTCAGTGGTGGAAAAGTAATCGGAGATATCGCAAAGTTCATACCAAAACGGAAACAGAAATCGAAAAGGAGGAGAAAAGAAAAATAAAATAAAACTGGAGAGAGATCCATACGTTTTCCGCCACCGAAAACCTTGTGAACAGGTTTTTCTCTTCCGAAAAGGCGGTAAATCTTCGTCTTGAAAGACGAAGAAGACGCAGCTTTCTTCTCGTCATCTGAATCGGAAGACGAAGAAGAGTCATCGTGACCATGGATCTTCTCAGCTATCTTCTCCATGATCGATTCCTCGTGTTTGTGCTCTTCCGCCATTGCGACTTTCTTCCTTGAAACCTCCGCAGAAATCCAAACCCTCTGGTTCAAAAGCTATGAGTGAGAAACGGAGATGAAAATGTGTCGACTATATCAGTCACCTAAATAGGAGCGTTTGATACAGATTCAATCTCACCCGTCTATTTTTTTCTAATAGGTGGAAAAATATATTTTATTATATAAAACTTAAAGCTATAAAAAATATATTTTATTATAAATTCGATAGGTATGTATAATTGTAACTCACGAAATAATGACATGTAAATTTTAATAAAATTTCTTTTAAAATCATTTAACTCTCAACAAAGCAAAATAATAAAAAAAAAGAAAAAAATATTCAGGCGAAAAAAAAGAAAAAATATTTTTTTTAAATTATTTTTAATTTTTTATTTATATTCTATATTTATTTTATTATATTTCTATTTTGTATCAACGATTAATATGAAATTTAAAACTATAAAAATATAAAATACTACATGATTAAATATATTAAATAAAATAAGTATAAAAATATGTTTTGATATTAGTAAAATTAGATTAGTTTTACATTATATAAAATTTAAAATTGATTTTTTGATTAATGTAATTTATCTAAGGAATATATTTTTAGATATATTGACCACGCTAGATTTTTTGAGTTTTCTTTATCATAAAATATAAAATACAATTTTTGACAAAAAATATAAAATAGAATTTTTGACAATAAAACATATATGATAATAATAAATCTAATGCAGATCTTGACAGCATCATTTATCAATTTCTATTTTTAATATTATAACTAATTTTTAATCAATCATATCCGCATTATAAGGTGATCTTATTCTAGTATTATAATTGTAAAACAGTATTAGAGCATCTCCAATGGTACTCTATTTTCTACTCTAAACTCTATATTTGAAGTAAAATGAGTTCTAATGGTACTCTATATCTTACTCTAAAAATAGAGAAATGAATAGTGTTATTT
>OVAN01012464.1:0-13489 GCA_900406275.1 Anastatica hierochuntica | reverse complement strand
AGAGATGATCGAGTGATGATTCGAAGGAAATGACGATCGGAAGGGACGTGGTTCAGTCAACGGGCTACGACTAAACGTTATCAGCGCCTTAGCGCCAACTGGCGCCAAGGACAAAGCTTGGTCTTGGCGCCGGTTGACGCCAAGGCAGACACTTTGTCTCGGCGCCAACTAGCGCCAAGACGGATCTTCTGTCTTGGCGCCAGTTGTNTTGGCCCCAATTGGCGCCAGGACCATGCTCTGGTCTTGGCGCCAATTAGCGCCAAGACGGACCATCTTNGCGTCAATCGGCGTTTTAGACATTCCTTCGAAGCGACGCGGTTCTCTAACGCCTTTAGTGGTTTTGCATCGCTTCAGAGGATGCATCGTGTGGTCTTGTGGAAGTTTATCCGAGGACCATCGATGATAGCCTTGGTACTCGGATGTTTTTAGTTTCTTTCGGACGAACAAACTCTATGTGGAGACTGGTCATGATCGACTACCTCCGAAGCTATGAAACCGGGTCGGGAAGAGACAGTTTGAACGATGGGAATCTCAGAGCTTTCAGTTATCCTTACGATTCCCATGTCCGAAGGAGGGAATATTGTTTCCGAGACCCTTTTCAGGCATCGATTTCGTCGGGACAGTTTTTGACCCCAACAGGGACAAGGCCGCGGGTAAGCTTGAGCCTGGCTTGAAAGGACCATATGAAATAGTGGAAGTCAAAGGCCCAGGGGCATACAAGTTACAGGCTAGGTACAGAAAAGTACAACTAAACAGCTGGAACGCATTATACCTAAAGTCTTACTTCTTCTAAAAGAATGCTCCTGACCCGGACAACCATACCCCAGTACGTTTTTCAACTTTGGATTATTCAATCTCTTTTACACCTTTTCTTATGTAATAATGCTACGTCTGTTACGGATGATTTTGGTCGTTCTTTGTAGCAATACGGAAGCTGAAGGTCAATGAATGATTTAGCAAAGATGGTGTGAAGTTCTCGTACGCTAGGAGATCAACAATGGCGAAAAGGAGATGTTGTATTGAATTCTTAGCCTAAGGTTTCGTGTTCCCACGTTTTGCCCTTAAGCTTTGTATTTATATAAGTAGTTCATGATTATCCCTCCAAAAATTGGATATATCATGATTATCTGTAAAATATATGCATCTATATCTAAAATACACGTCATTATCTGTTAATTTAAATAGTAAAAATAAGTAAGAGTCGGCGGTCGGCTTGCTTCCGGCTATGCAAGGTCGTCTGACTTCCGGCTTCCGTCTATGCAACGTCGTCTAGCTTCCTACTTCTGGGCATTCCCCTGCTTTGAGGTCTTACTGCTGTACTCCATTTAAGCCTAGGGAATTTCCATGGCCTAAATTACTCCTAACAGTTTTCCCCTTATTGCGCAGGTTCGATCCGAAGCTGTGGAAAAACATGTCTTCCAGGTGGCTTAGGCAGGAAGCCATTAGTAGCTCAGCCTTTTTAGCTGTGATTTACGCCGCCTCTACTTTCTATAAGCGTCTGCTCGCTTTTATTTTTAATTCCATCAGATAATGGGCGCCATTGCAGCGGGAGGTTGCGTCTGGCTCTTGACGTCTGGCCTCAGGGCTTTGAATTTCGAATTTCGTGAGTCGTTAGCACTTTTCAAGGATTTTTGGTTTGTTGAATAATCCCAGCCATCGACTTCGCGAGGATCAGAGGAAGAGATTACAACCGTTGTTGGAGATTTGCAAAGATTTGAGAAGGAAGAAAATAGCCGTTACTTTCCCGAGATATGCGCCAGTGATTAGACTCGTGCGACTAATTTCACTTTCTTCTCTTTCCTTTTAAACCTTTTCTTTCTTTTTCTCTTGAATTTTAACTTCGTCTTCTTCCTTTCTCTGCCAAAATTCTTTGCTCCCGAATCCTTATCAAGCTTTCCATCCGCGATTTTAAGGTTAGATCCTCATCTTCCTTCTTCTTTTCGCTTCTCTTAGGATATATTCTAGGGATCGACTCTTAGGATTTCAGATTAGCCTTAGCCTTTAAGCTTTTCTTGCCCCAATCAGGCTTTAAATCCAAGATCAAAACCTTTTTGAACCAAAAAATGACTAGCTCTGGTGATGAGTTTTCTCCGATGGCCTCATCTTCCGTCAGAGCTCGCATTCAGAAGAGGCACCTGATTAGGACTAGCCCCTCTCTTGAGGCCGAAGGATCTGAGATCCGCTGCAGGTCCAGAGCTTCTGAAGGTCGGTCCTTTCTCCAACGTAAACTCTGAGATCCTGGTGGATTGGAGGCGGCAGTATTCCATCGGAGAAGGTGTCCATTTGAGGTTGCCTGGGAAGGATGAGAGGGTTTCTGAATGCCCAGGAGATGAGATAGCCGTGTATGAAGGTTATTTCGAGGCCGGAGTCTGGGTACGATATCAGCCATGGTTAGGAAAGTCTCGGAACAATTCAACATCTGTCCTTCCTAGTTGAACACGCCATCTTGGAGGATTCTTACCGCCAACCAAATGCTCAACGAGTTCCATGGTCTGGATCTTGGCATTAATGAGCTTCTCTACTCTTACTATTCCACCCTCGTGTCGGTGCTCCTTTGGTGTTGGAGCTAGAAAAGGAGGAGAGGAAAGGGGCTGCTTTCACCAAGCATTGGGCCCAAAAGTTTGTTTTCATGAGAGTCGGGACATCTCCTGGTTTTCTACTCTTTGGATATTCACTGGTAGGTTTAGGATGCTTTTGTTTTTGCTGCTTTGAGCTTGGTCGTTAACCCTCTTTGCCTTTTGTTTTTGCAGAAGTGTCTACAGAGAAGTCAGAGGAAGGCAAAGAGAAGGCGGAAGAAGCTTTGGAGATCTCTGCTGAAGAAAGAAGCATCCGTTTCCTGCTAAGTGAAAAAGTGTTGAGCTAGAGTAGTAAAAGAGGTTTGCTCCTTACTTCTTACTCCTTTTGTTTATCTCCTTCTTGGCTAACTTCTTGGCTGACCTTTTTGCTGTTTTGCAGGAAATATGTCAGGATCTGGGTCTAAGGCGTTGGAGGACTTTAACAAGGCTCAGGAGGCGAGAAAGGCAAAGTTAGCGTCTGGGAGCAAGGCTCCGGTGGTGGTGGAGATCTCGGAATCTCCCTCTGCTGGGTCCAAGAGGAAAGGGACTCAGAAGGCCACTATCTCCAGCAAGAAGCAAAAGGGTCCTCATGCCAAGCAGTCCTCCTCCTCTGTTTGCGATCTTGATGGCGCCGTGGAGCACCTACAGAGCTCCGTCTTCCCTGCGCTCCCTCATAGCCCTCCTAACTCCGATAATCTGGGCATCTTCGACCAGGTCCATAAGGGAATGATCAAGGTAATTGGCCTGCCTTTGGCTTCTGGCTGACATTCGACTGTTTCCTTTTCTTTTGGTTGTCCTTCCTCCTCTTTGTTGCTCAGCTAGCTGCTTCACTCTTCCATGCCAAGGATCAGATTGCCACGGAGGTGATCTCTGCAGTGAGGGCCCGGGTGGAGAACTATCTCGCCAAGCTGAAGGCAGAAAAGAACAGGTCTGCTGGCTAGGAGAAGGAGCTGAGGGAGATGAAGGAACTTCTCTGGGCAATGGAGTCGGAGAAGGAAAAGACGACAAAGAAGGTCTTTAGCTTGACTGAGGAGAAGGAAAAGCTGGAAGAAGAGCTTGGCAACCTAGACGCCCGGGTGGCCACCTTCACGGAGGAGATGTCCATGGCCGTCAACGGTGCCAGGATCACAGGGCGCTGGGAGATGGTTCGAGACTACCTCAAGGGTGATGCCAAGTCTTGGAACTTGCAGGAGGAGTTTCAGAGCTACAAAATGGTGGCGGAAGGAGGAAGAAAATGGCCGCGAAGCTCCCACCTTTGAAGATGAACCAGAGATTCCTCCTGCCCTGGCTTCTACGCCCCCAACAGCCTCTACAACAAATGTCGAGAAGTCTGCCTCTCCCGATCCTCCAGCTGCCTAGCCTCCAGACCTAGAATCAACAAATACGTTGCTCTCCCCTTGTGGGATTTATTTTATTTCGTGTTGATGGCATGCCCCTGCGTGGGCCTACTCCTGCCCCTTGTGGGCTTTGTAATGACTTAACTCTTTGGTGGCCTTCTTGGCCTTATTTATGTTTGCCCTTCCGGGCTTAAAACCCGTATTCCAGCCTTTCATGGCCTTCTATGAATATTTTTTCTAGTTTTCTGCTATCTTCCTACCTTAACAGATTCTTGACTTAGATTTGGAGATGACGTTCATGGCCGATGCTTGGAAAGTTTTTTATCATTAACACCCTGACAGGCTGGCTTCTGGCTACTAGCCTCAGGCCTTTCCATCTTGACTGGCTGGCTTCTGGCTTCTACTCCCACGTCTGGTTAAGTAGGTATAGGTGATGCTCCTGTGCTCAGGTCACATAGCTTTTGCGTTTACTGTGACCTGGTAAGCAAGGTTAAGTTGTTTTTGCTTTCTGCTCAGCACTCTGCTTTCCGGTTAGCCACTCTCCGTTAAGCAGAATAAGCAATTTTTGTCTCTTGCTTTGTTTCGGGTATTTTCCCTTGTTCAAGTAGAGTTTCTTTTTTTTTGAGCTTTTCGCTTTTGTTTTGGAAGGGTACATTGCTTGTGTTACTCCTTTATGGAGGAGTAGTCATTCAACTTATTTTCCCCTTGCTTTTAACTGGATTTTCCCGTGAGAAAGCAGTTGTTTTATTGATTGGTATCCGTCCCTAGACGTATAATGATTACATAAAAACAATGCAAAAGAAATTAAAAATCCAAAGCAGAAAAACGCATCTGGGGTATGGTCGTTCAGGTCAGGGACGTTCTTTTTAGAAGAAGTAATTCTTTAGGTGTAACGCATTCCAGCTATTTGGCTGTACTTTTCCGTACCTGTCTTGTAACTTGTATGCCCCTACTCCTTTGACTTCCACTATTTGGTACGGTCCTTCCCAACCAGGCGCCAACATACCCGCAACCTTTTCTCTCGTATTCTCAAAGACTCGGCGTAGCACCCATTCTCCTGGTTGGAACGTCCGGGTTCGTACCTTCTTGTTGTAGCTGCGAGCTACTTCCTGTTGGTACTTCAGGTTTTGGATTCTTGCGGCTTCCCTTTTTTTGTCAAGGAGATCCAGGGACAAAGACATCACCTCTTCATTTTCTGTTCGAGGTTAGAAGCTCTGACCTGGCTGTATGGACACTGACTTCGGCGGGGGACACCGCCTCTGCTCCATAGACCAGGGAGAAAGGTGTTTCCCGTGTTGAAGTCTTAATACTGGTTCGACATGCCCATAGGGTAGCTAGAAGTTCTTCGACCCAGTTTCCTTTAGCATCGTCCAACCTCTTTTTCAGAATATTGGCTATTGTCTTGTCGATGGATTCGGCTTGCCCGTTAGATTGCGGATGTTTCGGAGTTGCGAAACTTAGTTTTATGCCCCAATCTTCGCAAAACATTTTGAAGTTTTTGCTTGTGAATTGCGGACCATTGTTTGTAACTATCTCTTGAGGCGTTCCAAATCGTGTTACCACGTTCTTCCAGAGGAACCTCTTGATTTGGACATTCGTAATCTTGCTAGGCGTCTGCCTCCACCTACTTGGAGGAGTAGTCTGTAACTACAAAGAGGTACTCCAGCTGCCCGGGAGCTGTTGGGAATTTTCCCACAATGTCCATTCCCCACTTCATGAATGGCCACGGAGAACTTACAAATTTGAGGTTTTCCGGGGGTAGCTTGGATACTTGCGCGTGCCTCTGGTATTTATCACAGTTCTTGGCCATCTGGAGGGCGTCATGGGCCATTGTAGGCCAATAGTAGTCTGCCCTCTTGGCTCTTAGTACCAAGCTTCTTCCATTAGAGTGGGACCCACACTTACGCATGTAATTCCTTGAGGATTAGATCTGCGTCTTCTGGCTTTACGCATTTGAGGTATGGGCCCGAGAAATATCTTCTGTAGAGATTTCCGTGAACTGAACAATAACAGGATGCTTGCCTTTTGATTTTACGGCATTCACTCCTTATACTGGGCAGGCCATCATCCTTTAGGTAGGAAGTAATGAGCTTCATCCAGGTTTCCTCTTCTTAAATGTTGGAGACTTGAGGTCTTTCAGCATCCTCGTTAGTAGCCGGCCATTGGAGAACCAGCAAGGGTACGCTAGTTGGCTGCATAGTTTTTAGGGCCGAGGCCAGGGCGTCCGCATGCGAATTTTTGTCCCTTGGGATCTGTGTGAGTTTGCATGCTTTGAACGAATTGATGAGCCTATTGGCCATGGCCAGGTACTTGGTCATGCTAGCGTCTTTTGGTTTTCTATTCCCAAGTCTTTTGCCAAGTTGAGTCCTGCGATTAAGGCTTAATACTCACTTTCATTGTTGGTGGCTCTAAAGTTACATCTTGGTGCTCTTGATACCACTTCTCCTCTTGGTGAGATGAGCACGAGGCCTACACCTGCTCCTCGTATGTTGCTGGATCCATCTTGTTATGGGTTATTTTGGTTGTTCTTTGTAGCACTACGAAAGCTGGAGGTCAATGACTGTGTCACAAAGGTTTTAGGATGTTTAAGCTGAGCCTTAAGATCAAAAGATGGCAAAGAATTGGTTGTGTATTGATTTGTGGCTTAGGATTTTCGTGTGTATACGTTTTTCCTTTGAGCTTGGTATTTATACATGAGTTTCATGATTATCCCTTTAAGAATTGGATAAATCATTGTTATCTGTAGAATATATGCATATTTATCTAAAATACATGTCATTATCTACTAGTTGGAATAGCGAAAATAAAGGAGAGGTGGTGGTCGGCTGGCTTCTGGCTTCCGGCTATGTTTGGTCGTCTGACTTCCGGCTATGGGACGTCGCCTGGCTTCTTGCTTCTGGGCATTTCCCTGCTTTGAGGTCTTACTGCTGTACTCCATCTAAGTCTGGGGAATTCCCATGACCTAAATTACTCCCAACAGTTTGCCCCTTATTGCGCAGGTTTGATCCGAAGCTGTGGAATAACATGTCTTCCAGGTGGCTTAGGCAGGAAGCCAGTAGTTGCTTGGCCTTTTTAGCTTTGGCTTACGCCGCCTCTGCTTTCCTTAAGCGTTTGCTTGCTTTTGGTTCAATTTGTATCAGATAACGAACATTGTCATGACGGGTGGTTACGCCTGGCCCTTTGTCGTCTTGCCTCGGGGCTTTGACTTTTGAACTTTCACGAACCGCTTGCAGCTTTCAAGGGGGATTATTTTGTTTGAAAAAATCCCAGTTGTTTGACTTGGTGAAGAGGGAAGCTTATAGCCGTTAGCGAATATTTATGAAGATTTGAAGAGGGAGAATATAGCTGTTACTCTTCTCGCGAAATTCGCGCCAATGATTAAACGCGTGTGACTCTTCCTGATTTCTCCTCGTTCTTTTAAACCTTGCCTTCTTTCTTCTTTGGCATTTTCGCCTCATCTTCTCTGTCTTACTGGAATTCTTGCTTCGTCTTTTTCCCTCCTTACCAAAAATCTTGCTCCCGGAATCCCTTTTCAAGCTTTCGATCCGCGATTCTAAAGTTAGATCATCTTCTTCCTTCTTCTTTTCGCTTCTTTTAGGATAGATTCCAGGAGATGGATTTTAGGATTTCAAATCGGCCTTAGCTTTTAGGTCTTTCTTGCCCCGGTCTGTTTTTAGATCCAAGATCGGAACTTTCTTGAACCCAAGCATGACCAGCTCCGGCGATGAGTTTTCTCTGCTGGCCTCATCCTCTGTCGGGGCCCGTGTTCGGAGGAGGCGTTTAATTAGGAATAGCCCATCTCCTGAGGTTGAGGGGTCTTCCGCGGACACGGAGATCCCTGAGGCCAACCCGTTGCCGCTGCGCTCTGCCGCGAGTCCGGAGCTTATGAAGGTTGGCCCTTTCTCAAACTTGAACTCTGAGCTTTTTGAGGAATGGAGGCAGAAGTACTCCATTGGGGCAGACGTTCGCTTGAGGCTGCCTGGGAAGGCTGAAAGGGCTTTTGAATGCCTAGGAGACAAAATAGCCATGTACGAAGGCTATTTTGAGGCTGGAGTCAAGGATACAGTGCCTGTCCTGGTGAGGAAGATCTCAGAGCACTTCAATATTTGTCTCCCAGCTGAACCCGCCAACCTGGAGGATTCTCACTGCCATCCAAGTCCTAAACGAGTTCCCTGGGCTTGATCTCGGCATTGACGAGCTCCTTTACTTCTACTACTTCCCCCACGTTCTTCCAGGTGAAGGTATATATTACTTTCGGCCTCGCGCTGGCGCTCCCTTGGTGTTGGAGCTAGAGAGGGAGGAAAGGAAAGGGGCGACCTTCACGAAGCATTGGGCCCAAAAGTTTGTCTTTATGAGAGTCGAGACTTCCCCTGGGTTCTCTACTCTTTGGAGATTCACTGGTAGGCTTAGGATGATTTTGTTTCTTCTGCTCCCAGTTTGATCACTAATCCTCTTGACACTTGTTTTTTTTTGCAGAAGCATCTACAGAGAAGTTGGAAGAGGGCAAGGAGAAGGCAGAAGAAGCTTTGAAGATCCCTGCTGAGGAAAGGAGCATTCCGTTTTTGTTGAGTGAAGAAGCATTGAACCAGAGTAGAATGAGAGGTTTGCTCCTTGTTTCTCACTTCTTTTGTCTGCTTGCTCCTTGCTAGCTTCCTGACTGATTTTGTCTTGCAGGAAATATGTCAGGATCCGGGTCCAAGGCACTGGAGGATTTTAAGAGTGCTCAGGTAGCAAGAAAGGTAAAATTGGTGTCTGGGAACAAGGTTCCGGAGGTGGTAGAGATCTCAGAATCTCCGTCGACTAGGTCCAAGAGGAAAGCGACCCAGAAGGCTACCGCCTCTAGCAAGAAGCAAAGAGGTCCTCCAGCCAAGCAGCCTTCCTCCTCTATCGGCGATCTTGATGGCGCCCTAGAGCACTTGTAGGGATCTATCTTCCCAGCTCTTTCTTCTGACCCTCCTAGCTCCGGTGATCTGGGCATCTTCGACTAGGTCCAAAAGGGGTTGATCAAGGTAGTTGGCCTGCCTTTGGCTTCCGGCTGCTATTTGGCTATCTCCCTTTATTTTGGCTAACCTTCTTTCTTTTGTTGCTCAGCTTGCAGCTTCTCTCTTCCATGACAAGAACCAGGTCGCCACTGAGGTGATCGCTGCAGGGAAGGCTCAGGTGGAGGACTTCCTCGCCAAGCTGAGGGCGGAGAAAGACAGGTCTGCTGGCTTGGAGAAGGAGTTGAAGGAGATGAAGGATCTGCTTCGGGGGTTGGAGTCATAGAAGGAGAAGGCGACAGAGAAGGTCCACAGCTTAACTGAGGAGAAGGCAAAGCTGGAAGAGGAGTTGGGCAACCTGGATGCCTGGGTGGCAACCTTTACGGATGAGATTTCCATGGCCGTCAATGGTGCCTAGATTATGGGGCGCTGGAAAATAGTTCGGGACTACCTCAAGGGTGAGGCCAAGTCTTGGAACTTGCAAGAGGAGTTCGAGAATTACAAGCTGGTGGCGATCGCGGAGGCGGAGGAAAATGGCCTCGAAGCTCCCACCTTTGAAGATGAGCTAGAGATTCCTCCTGCCTTGGCCTCTACTCCTTCTGCGGCCTCTGATCCAGTCGCCGGGAAGTCTGCCTCTCCTGATCCTCCAGCTGCCTAGCCTCCAGACCCTGAATCAAGAAACATATTGCTCTCCCCTTGGGGGCTTACTCTTTCCCCTTGTGGGCTTACTCTTGCCCCTTGTTGGATTTGTAATGACTTTTATGGCCTTAGTGGCCTTGACTCTTGGTTGGCCTTCTTGGCCTAGTTTCCTTTTTTGCCCTTTGGGGCTTTAAAACTTATCTTCTGGCCCTTTGTGGCTTTTTATGAATATATCTTCTGCCTTTCTATTGTCTTTTCACCTTAGTGAGCTTTTGGCTTAGATTTAGAGATGATACCTGGGTGGGCTTCTTATCGTTAGCACCTTGGCCGGCTGGCTTCTAGCTGTTGGCCTCTGGCCTTTGCTTTAACCGGATGGCTTCTACCTGTGAGCTTCTAGCCTCTTTGCCTTGGTCGGCTGGCATCTGATTTTGAACCTCTAGCCTCTGCGCCTTGATCAGCTATTTGGCTTTTATCTTTGAGTCTCTAACCTTTGTCGATATTCCGACTATTTGACTTCTGGTGTATTGGCCTCTAGTCTTTGTCGTGTTTTGCGAAAGTTCTTTGAGTTTCGAGTTGGGATAATCTCATTATCTTTGTGTTTTTAGGGAGTTCTGCTTCTTTTCCTTAGACAATTTTTAGGTTCCCAAGATGCGTTTTTAGCCTCTTGATACCTGGAGGTATCTTTTGGCTTGTTGGCATTCTGTTACCTGGAGGTAACCTCTAGGTTGCGTTTTTTTTGGTCTTTTGATACCCGGAGGTATTTTCTGGCTTTTTGGCATTCTGTCACTTGGAGGTAACCACTAGCTTGGGTTTTTGGCCTTTTGATACCCGCAGGTATATTCTGGCTCTTTGGCATTCAACTATCCGGAAATAGCTGATTTTGCTTTGCTGCACTCTGATTCCTGCAGTGAAGCCACTCTCAGTCTTATCTATTTTGCTGGTATGAACCTCCCCCGCAAAGGGGTCCAAGTGCCAGACTTTTTTTCTACTTCCCATGTCTGGGTAAGTAGGTATAAGTGACGCTCTTGTGCTCATACCGCATAGCTTTTGCATTTACTGCGTCCTGGTAAGCAAGGTTAAGCTTGTTTTTGCTTTCTTCTCAGCACTCTGCTTTCCGGTTAGCCACTCTCTGTTAAGCAGATTAAGCAATTTTTGTCTCTTGCTTTCTTTTGGGTATTTTCCCTTGGTCAAGCAGAGTTTCTTTCTTTCTTTCTTTTTTGAGCTTTTCGCTTTTGTTTTTGAAGGGTACGTTGTTTATGTTACTCCTTTATTAAGGAGTAGTCATGCAACTTATTTGCCCCTTGCTCTTTAACTGAATTTTCTCGTGAGAAAGCAGTTGTTTTATTGATGGGTATCCATCCTTAGACGTATCATGATTACATAAAAAGCTGTAAGAAAAATTGAAAATCGAAAACAAAAAACATATCAGTGGTATGGTCGTCTGGGTCAGGGGCATTGTTCTAGAAGAAGTAAGACTTTAGGTGTAACGCATTCCAGCTATGCTGTACTTTTCCGTACCTATCTTCTAACTTGTATCCCTTGCTCCTTTGATTTCCACGATTTGGTATGGTCCTTCCCAGCCAGGCGCCAACTTTCCCGCGGCCTTGTCCTTGGTATTCTCAAAGACTCGGCGCAGCACCCATTCTCCTTGTTGGAACATCTGGGTTTGTACCTTCTTGTTATAGTTGTGCGCTACTTCTTTTTGGTACTTCTAGTTTCGGATTCTTGCGGCTTACCTTTTTTCGTCAAGGAGGTCCAGGGACAAAGCCATCAGCTCTTCATTTTCTCTTGGGGTTAGGAGTTCTGACCTGGCTGTGGGGACACTGACTTTGGTGGGGGACACTGCCTCTGTCCCGTAGATCAGGGAGAAAGGTGTTTCGCCTGTTGAAGTCTTGATGCTAGTTCGGCATGCCCATAGGGAAGCTGGAAGCTCTTTGACCCAATTGCCTTTGGCATCGTCCAACCTCTTTTTCAGAAGGTTGACTACCGTGTAGTTGGTGGATTCGGCCTGCCCATTGGATTGAAGATGTCTTGGAGTTTTGAAACTCAGCTTTATGCCCCAATCTTCGCAAAAATTTTTGAAGTTTTTTCTTTTGAATTGCGGACCATTGTCTGTAACTATCTCTTGAGGCGTTCCGAATCGTGTTACCACGTTCTTCCAGAGGAACCTCTTGATTTGGACATCCGTAATCTTGCTTAAGACTTCTGCCTCCACCCACTTGGAGAAGTAGTTTGTGACTACAAAAAGGTACTCCAGCTGCCCAGGAGCTGTCGGGAATTTTCCCACGATGTCCATTCCCCATTTCATGAATGGCCATGGAGAGCTTACGGACTTGAGGTTTTCCAGGGGCAGCTTGGATACTTGGGCGTGCCTATGGCATTTGTCACAGTATTTGGCAATCTAGAGGGTGTCTTGGGCCATTGTAGGCCAGTAGTAGCATGCCCTCTTAGCTCTTAGCACCAAGCTTCTTCCGCTAGAGTGGGATCCGCATTCGCCCTCATGCAGCTCCTTGAGGACTAGATATGCGTCTTCTGGCTTTATGCACTTGAGGTATGGACCCGAGAAGGATCTTCTATAGAGTTTTCCGTGGATCAGGTAGTAGTGGGATGCTTTCCTTTTGATCTTTCGACATTCAGTCCTCAAGTTGGGCAGGACGTCATCTCTTAGGTAGGACGTAATGGGCGTCATCCAGGTTTCCTCTTCTTCTATGTTAGAGACCTGGGGCCCTTTGACATCTTCGTCAGTAGCCGGCCATTGGAGAACCAGCAAGGGTACGCTAGTTGTCTCTGTTGTTTTTAGGGCTGAGGCCAGGTTGGCCAGGGCGTCCGCATGCGAGTTTTGTTCCCTTGGGATCTGCGTGAGTTTGCATGTTTTGAACGAATCAACGAGCCTCTTGGCTATGGCCATGTACTTGGTCACGCTAGCGTCTTTTGCCTGGTAGTCGCCTTGCGTCTGGCTTACGATCAATTGGGAATCACTGTAAACTTGTAGGTTTTCTATTCCCAAGTCTTTTGCTAGGCTGAGTCCCGCAATTAAGGCTTCATATTCACTTTCATTGTTGGTGGCTCTAAAGTTGCATCTTACTGCTCTTGATACCACTTCTCCTCTTGGAGATATGAGCATGAGGATTACGCCTGCCCCTCGTATATTGCTGGATTCATCTACATAGAGTTCCCATTCTTCTTCGCCTTTGTTTTCTTATTGGATCCTGACCTCTTCTTCTACATAGAGTCACATCGTACTTGCCAAGTTCCACTGCTCATCTGGCCAGTCTTCCGGATACTTCTAGCTTGTGGAGTACATACTTGATAGGGAAGGATGTGACGACTATCACTGGGTGAGCCTGGAAGTAGGGACACAGCTTCCGAGCCGAGACGACCAAGGCAAGAGCTAGTTTCTCCAGGTGGCTATAGCGAGTCTCGGTGTCCAGAAGGGATTTACTCACGTAGTGCACCGGACGCTGCTTGCTTTCTTCTTCTCTGACCAAGACGACACTCACGGCGTTCTCTGAGATGGCCATGTACAGGAGCAGAGGCTCTCCGTCTTGGGGTTTGGAAAGAAGAGGTGGCGTTGTGAGATATTCCTTGAGTTTGACTAGGGAATCTTCGGCCTCTTGGTTCCATTCAAATTTCTCTGTGAACTTAAGGGCTTCAAACAATGCATGCGACTTGTTGGACATCCTAAATATGAATCTGCTTAGGGCTGACATTCTTCCGGTGAGCTTCTAAACGTCTCGTGGAGTCTTGGGGAAGGGATCACCTATATCACCCTTATTTGCTCCGGGTTTGCTTCAATGCCCCTATATGTGACTATGTACCCCAAAAATTTCCCAGAGCTTACTTNAGCTTCATGTTGTACTTCCTCAAGGTAGAGAAGGCTTGTTGCAGGTGGGCTATGTGGTCTTCCGCGTCAAAGGACTTGACCAGGAAGTCGTCTATATAGACTTCCATGGTCTGGCCGATTTGGTCTGCGAACATC
>OVAN01012463.1:0-13703 GCA_900406275.1 Anastatica hierochuntica | reverse complement strand
GGCGATTAAGACGGACATGAGTAAAGCTTATGACCGTATTGAATGGCCTTTATTGGAGGCATTTCAGAGGAAAATGGGTTTTGGACAGGTATGGATCTCATGGTTAATGTGGTGTGTTCGTTCTGTATCATACAAAATTCTGTTTAATGGGAGGTCGACGGGGAATATTATCCCCAGAGAGGATTGCGTCATGGTGATTCTCTTTCGCCTTATCTTTTTATTATCTACACGGAGGTCCTTAATGCAAATATATGAAGGAAAGAACTGGATAATGCAATTACCGGTGTAAAGATAGCAAAACATAGTCTGGCAATATCAAATCTACTTTTCGCTGATGACAGCTTATTTTTTGTAAGGTAGAGGCTTCACAGTGCCAAGTAATCCTGGATGTACTAAGGGATTATGGGGTTGCCTCAGGACAAGTGATTAATTTTGATAAATCCTCGGTTATGTTTGGGAAGAATGTCCCAGATCCTACTAAGGGTACAATAAAGAATCTTCTAAGCATCACAAAAAGGTGGTATGGGTACATATCTAGGGATTCCTGAAAGCTTGGGAGGGTCCAAGAGTAAAACTTTTAATTATGTTCGAGAATGGTTGGGCGATCGGGTTAATGGTTGGTCTTCCAAATACCTATCAAAAGGGGGCTAAGAGATTCTGATTAAATCAGTTGCTCTTGCGCTACCCAATTACGTCATGTCATGTTTCAGGCTCCCCAAAGAGTTACGACAAAGTTTGTCAGTGCGATTTCTAACTTCTGGTGGAGTTTCAATGGATGTCACCGCGGTCTCCATTGGGTTGCATGGGACAAATTATGTATTCCGAAAGAGGAAGGAGGTTTAGGCTTCAAATCTCTGGAGGATTTTAATACGACCTTATTGGCTAAACAGTTGTGGAGGGTAATTCAGTTCCCTGGTTCCCTGGTTGCTCGGGTATTACGAAGTCGTTATTTTAGGAAGTATCATCCCTTAAATGCGAAGAAACCGCACTCACCATCTTTCGGTTGGAAGAGCATTTACTCGACTAAGGATTTTCTTAGGCAAGGAGCGAGGGTAAGAATAGGTTCCATAATTAATACCTCTGTCTGGCATGATCCATGGATATCGGATGTTAATCCGCCGCCAGCCAGAGGTCGGGGGAGTCTTCGATACCCTAGTTTACAAGTCTACCAACTGATAAATCCAATAACGAGGGATTGGTATCTGCCTTTATTAGAGGATTTTTTTACCCCAGAGGATATTGAGTTAATCCGTGGTATCCATCTAAGCCGCACAATTACTTATGATGACTTACTTTGGCACTACACAAAATCCGGAAAATATACGGTCTAGTCAGGCTGTAAGATCCTAAATGCTTCGGGGGTGACACGAGTTAACAATAACGGCTGGGGACCTGGCCTGGAAGCTTTAAAAGCATATACATGGCATATAAAATGTCCTCTGAAGATACAACATTTTCTTTGGCAACTTATCACAGGGAGTATAGCAGTGACTACAGAATTAGTTCACAGAGGTATACTTTGCGATACCATCTGTAAACAGTGCGGCTCTGCAGAGGAAACATTAAATCATGTTTTTTTGAGTGTACCTCGGTTCTGAGAGTTTGGGCTCCTTTTAAGGATCAGGATCGGATGCAGGCCTTCCCATCAGATTCTATTTATTCAAATTTGGACTATCTTTTTTGGCGGACCCCGCTGAGGAGTTCTGATAGGGATCGCTATGCATTATTTCCAAGGATTTTGTGGCTAATATGGAAAGCACGGAATAAAAAAACTTTCCAAGGGGTACAAACAGATGTGGATGAGATTCTTCGAAATGCAGGAACGGATGCCATAGCCTGGAATTAAGCGCAAGTCCTTTTGCCTCTTGACGAGGAACAATCACTTGTGGACCCAATTGTTACAGATGGCTTATTTTGTCAGGTCGATGGATCATGGAAACAATCTGATCACACCTCTGGACTTGGATGGGTTTGTATGAAGTCAGACAACGAAGTAGTCTTGCTGGGGGCTAAAGGCCACCGCCGAAGTTTGTCACCACTGCATTCAGAGTTGGAAGCTCTGTTATGGGCGATGACTGAGCTGTAAAACCGAGGAATCGACTGTCAGGCCTTCCAAACGGACTGTGCGGAACTAACAAACATCATAAATTACCCGGATGACTGGCCAGCATTTCATACACAACTACAATAGTATCACATGCTTCAGGAGTTTTTCCCGGGTTTCTCTTTGACACTAATACCACGTACGGCGAATACAGTAGCCGATACTCTGGCGCGAGGAGCACGATCTTTTCATTTTGATTTTATTTTTGTAGATCCTCATCCTCCAGATTGGTCACCCAATTTGAGGGAAAATCTTTGATTATTATTGTGTGGTTGGAAAAAAAAGATAATCTATTTCATTTTATTTATTTCATCGTGATTATCGAATAAGACGTTCATTTCAAAAAAATTTCAAAAAACCGATACACATCAATTTGTTCAAATACAATAGCTAAACTGGATTATTGTATTTTGTAGTTGTTTTCATTTTTAGAAAAAGTAAAACCAAATATTATAACTAACAGGTTTGTTAAAACTAATATAATTTAGACTCAGTTTTTGTGTTTTCTTTTCTTCTTGTTAAATTTATTTAATTCTTTAGAGAACAACTTTTAATATACTTTGATTATAAACTTAAAATCTTAAAAATAAATAAAATGACTTTTTCGTGTTTTCAAATTAGATATTGATTTAATAGATTATATTAATATAACAATTAATTTCAATAGTTTTAAATTAAATAGTGACACTTATCATCTTTAAATCAACCGAAATTGATGATGTAGCGCTATTAGAGAGAGTTAGCCATCTTTATATTATAGATTATATTTCATCTCGTGTGTTCCTATCTTGGAGGAAAACAACAAGAAATGATGTCTTCCAAAGATAATTATCAGCCATCATCGATGTCTTCACTTCCAGAAGAAATCATCGAGTGCATTGTGCATAGCTCGTGTCCCAAGATCTTACTATTGCATTCTCTCCCTTGTCTCTAAGCACTTTCGGTCTCTCCTTGCATCGCCTGAGGTATACCTAAGACGACAGTCTGTTCTTCTAGGCGTCGATGAGCATGGTCTCTATGTTGCCATCAGTAAAGACCCAAACCTCTAGTATCCACTGGTACACTCTTAGCACGAAAACCAACAACAAGTTTTGGTTAGTCCCTATCCCTTCACTTCCTCCTATGCCTTTACATGGAAGCTACGTGGTAGGTTCGAGTATATTTGTGATGGGAGGATTTCGCCATTGGGGTAACATCACATATACTGTGTCAAGCATAGATTAATGTCGGTCTCACAAGTTATCACTCTCTCCCTAGAATGCCAAAGGCAGTGGCTGGTTCGGTCTCCGGACTCATAGATGGGAAGATATATGTTATTGGAGGGTCGGATACGCATTCTCCGAAGGTGAAATCATCATCTAAAAGGATCATGGTGTTTGATATTGAAACACAAACGTGGGAGGTTAGGAAGAAACTGGTAGAACAGAAGT
The DNA here is from genome assembly GCA_900406275.1 of Anastatica hierochuntica. NCBI lineage: Eukaryota > Viridiplantae > Streptophyta > Magnoliopsida > Brassicales > Brassicaceae > Anastatica > Anastatica hierochuntica. Next base: position 10,169 of record OVAN01012463.1, on the reverse strand, counting down.
GGTTTAGTAGTGTGGAGATGTCGGGTAGTATTTACATGAGGGGTTATGATGAAAGCTATGTTTACAAACCGAATGAAGGTAAATGGAAGGAGGAAAGTATCCTACATTCTAAGGAGTGGTCTAATTCATGTGTTATAGACGACGTTTTGTACTACAAAATTGGTAAGAATAGTATTATAGGACGCGGAAAAACCGGATATGAAGATATGATTTAAACGGTAATGATTTTAAAAGAATGAGATAAAATATGGGGTTAAAATGACTTGTAAAACCGAGTAGAACGAAGATGAGATCGAAATAATATGAGCAATACGACTAAAACGATTTTAGAAAAGCGAATGAAAGAACACACGGAGTCGAGATTAAAATCTCTTTCCTTAATTCTAAAAATCGCTTGTAGTGTGACGGGATACAACTGTGGTGAGATCGTTTTGCAACACTCGGAACCGAGATCTATGAACTATTATATTTACGTTATATTCTCAGAGAAACTTACTGAAGAAGAAGATCGAATGAGAGAGAGAGTTAGAGAGTTTGTGTTTGCTCTCGTTTTGAGAAGTGATAAGTGATGATTGAAATGGGAGAAGGGAGGCCCTGTTTTTAGCCACGAGAGGAGTCTTGTAGCGGAAGAATAATATTCCCGAGAATATGTCGCTCTAGGAGGACGCACCGGTGCAACCGCCGGCATGTGCGCGGGGAAGGTGGAAGCTCGCGGAAGACTCGGTCATGGCTGACGAGTTCAGACTCGTTGAGAAAGAGGAGGTAGTATGCCTAGTTGTTTTTCCACATAGGCAAACTGCATGTTGTTTTTATGCAGATTACATGGCGTTTTTTCAACAACAAACATCACGTTGTTTTTAGGCAATGGTTCAAGAAAATCCAATAAAAATTTTCTCCAAAAAAACATCTTTTGTGCGCCGAAGGTCCACATTCTACAAGAGCTCTACGCGACGCATACGAGCGAGCCGAGTCATGTCGTGCTGTCCTGAGCTAGACGAACGGAGGCGACAGCACGCGCTTGTGAGTTCCCCAATCCTGTCTATCACAACACATTTTAAACTCCTTCCTATGTGTTCCCACATATATGCAAATGAACTTCTCCTTCTATTTACATTTGTTAAAAATTTACAACTTCATAACATTTTCATTAGGCTCAAAGCCTTATTTCTCATTCACAAACATATTATTTTCATAACTTTTTGGCCCATGAGTCCAAAAATCAATACTATAATGTTGCTTGAGACTCTCCAGGAGAGGACACCTCAACACTTTGAAGCTCTAGAAAACTGACACCTCATCCAAAATATCATAACTGATAACCAATCAAACAAAATCATTTTTTATTCCTTTTTCAATTTTATGTTCTCTAAATCTAATGTTTCATTCCTATCTTCGAAAGCAAGAGAAAGCAGACAAAAGCTTGATCAACGGTTGTAACTCAACCGTAGACGGAAAATGACATCAGATCATTCTAAAATTGATCTTATTTCTTCAATCGACACTTTGTGCTCTTCCCCAATTATTGCTTTTTCAAACCCTAATCCTCTTTCTAAGATATTGGTGAAGAACACTTGATATGTCGTCTCCGTCGTGACCTCCTCTTTCTTAGAATCCACCACATTGCTTCGCGATTGACCTACTGGGTTTCAAAACACATCACAACTGTTGCTGCGGCGGGGCTATACAAGTGGCTCAATATTTTAGAGAAGTCGATCCCAAATCCTTTTTCTCTCATCTGATTATGAGATTTCACTGGATTCTCCTGAACAAGGGGATATAGGAGCTCTCCCAATATGTTTCAATGTTTTATTGACTCGAGAAGCACGCTCCTAAGTTGGTTAGTTCTCTTATGCATTTGATTCGTTTGTTTCTTTGAGAATCTGAGGACTAAGAACTTAATAATGTTTTTGAGCTCTCTAAAATGTTGTTTTGATATATACAGATTCCTGGGTTTATGTTTCTCGAGAAATTTTCCAAAGAATTTACTCACTTTGTCTTAAACTTGCCCTTAATCTTGAAATTTTTGCAGGTTGAAACTGGCAAGAAGATATTGATACTTCATGGAATGAAGACGAGCTCTGTATCGATGGAATTGTATCGCCTAAAGAAGGGAGCTGCCATCAAATTATCAAGGAGAAATGAGAATATGAGATCTTTTGAGAGTGGAGATGAAACGTCTTTGGAGTTCTTCACTCAAAGATCGGTAAGCTTTTGTTTTGATTTTGCTGATAGAAAAAGCATTTTAAAAAGCTTTTGCAGCAGATTGGTGATGATTTATATCTCTACATGGACTTTTGGTTTTTCTATAGTTTTGATTCTGTAAATATGAATTGCTAAAAGTTCGACATTTCACATAAATTACTGACTATGGTTTGATTAAACTTACTTTGTTGTGAATCGTAACGATAGCTTCTTTTGGTGGATGTCATATTACAGTATGACTCTCATACAAAGAAATGACCTGACAATCTTGTACTCGAAAGAATGTATGGTCAGCATGTCTATGATCTTATAGAAGTTGGAACTGAAAACTTCAAATTTTTGCTATCGTTTTCCTATGACAAGAAAATAACACTTCATGAAGGATTAAAGCTTTTTATTTGCTTTACAGGAGAAGGGTTTGAGAATGTACAAGAGCTGAAGCAGTGAAAAGAAGTCATGACTGATATGTTTCGAGGCGAGGTAATTTTTTCCCTCTTAACATATATGCTCTTTTTAAGTATTTTGACCCTTATGGCCTATGTTTGTAGATAATTCCATACCAACATCAAGAATGATGATTTCTGTTTATGGTTCTGAATTGTGAGTGTAAGTGTAGTTGGCTTATAACAGAATTTAAAGGAAGTATAATTATATATATGTGCAGATTGTGAATAATCTAAATCTTACTGACTGAGATTGTGCTTATAGATGTTCATCAATATCCCAACTAAGGTTTTCCTTACTCAATGCGCAACTAAACTTAAAAAGTCATGAACCATCTTCCTAGAATAGAGCCTAAGGAAAGAAGCAATGGACTTGGTTATCCAGCGTAATCTTCTTCCCAACGAAGGCTTAAGGAAAGAAGCAATGAAAACATCTAATGAAAGTCCTAAGAAGAAGGTAGTAAAAGACATAAAATTCCTAAGCTTTATCTCATGTTTGTTTCTTTAAACATAAACTAATGACCAATCAATCATATTATATGTTTCTTAGGAGGAAAATGTTTTTTTAATATGCATTACAAGGGAAGTTTGGAAGGCTTTATGTTCCTAATCATAAGGTGAGAAAGAACATAAACACACTGAAAGTGCTGGGCAAATATCCAATTCTGAACACTATTATCCCAATTGTTTCAAATTGTGTGCAGGTTAGTGAAGACCGATTGCCTGATAAGTCTAAGGGGTTAAAGAGAGAGCAGAGAGAAGCTAAGCTAAATCATAAGGAAGAAGGGTCTGCTTCAAGAAGAAGAAAGTATCTGAGTAAGGAGGATATACTTTACCTGAGCATCAAAACAATATGTGTGTTTAACTAACAGATCATGTGGGAGCAAAAGCTGCTTTTGCATATTCGAAGTCATGCTTAGAAGTTTTTCTCTAAAGTCTATACAAACAACTACATAATATCATTTCATTTCATTGTAAAAAAGACAATCCCGCGGCATTGCCCCGATAGGTACCTAGTTACACTTAATAATGTTTCGACAATCTCTCACATGGATAGGAATGACTCTAAAGATATAAAGACGTGAAAGACTCTACTGACTTTGACTAGACTATCCTACATACTGGACAGAAGGACTTTCCGAGAATAAATGCGAAATTCCATTGTGTCTGAGTAAGTAGCATTTTTCAGCCTTGAACACTCATTGTTAATATATGTCGAGCTTACTTGGCTAGGATGTGAACTTGATGTCTTAAACTACACGAATTTTGATATAAACCGAGACAATAGCTATAACCATGGTTCGTTTCTCGTAGAACTTTAGTTCTCTATTGTGTTCGTTTAGGTCTTAAACTTGCCTGTTTTTTTTATCATGAGTTAACTTGGAAAATATAGTTTGTCCTTCATTCTCCTAGAAACGATCCCATTTTACACTCACAAGGTGATTTACATACGCTTTTTAGAAGCATCATGTAATACTCCACTGTTAAAAAGCTATAAAATCATTAAAAGCTAATGCTTATCCTAATCACATACAAGTAGCATTGTTTATCATCTCAGGAGCTGGGTAGAGACTTGAGTCTCACAGTGCTCTTAGAAGAGTTAGCTTGATTTAGTTGTCCCTTTGAACCTAAATCTTGTGATCTCCAGTCACAAGGTGGGGTTTCCATCAAATTTCCCCTTTCAGTCATATGCTTTAAACTCATTCCTCTAGACGATCTTACAACTTGATCTCGAGCAAATCTTTAGTTAATTGATCTGCTAAGTTGTCCTTTGATTTTATGTAGTCTAGTGTGATCACACCACTTGAGATCAGTTGTATAATGGATTTATGTCGTCTTCTAATATGATGAGATTTTGCATTGTAGAGAGTATTTTGTGCTCGAGCTATAGCTGATTTACTATCACAGTGTACACGTAATGTTGAGATAGTTTCTCCCACATTAGGATATCTTCTGAAAAATTTTGAAGCCACTCTGCTTGCGATGTAGTTGTGTTAAAAGCTGTAAACTTAGATTCCATGGTCGATTTGGCTAACAGAGTTTGTTTGGAAGATTTCCAGGATAATGTTGCACCGTTAAGGGTAAAGATATATCCACTTGTGGATTTTAATTTTGTGAAGTCAGAAATCCAGTTTGCGTCACTGTATCCTTCCAAAACTATTTGTTCTTTACCATAGTGCAACTCATAATCTTTTGTGTAACGTACATAGTTCAGTACTCTAGTTATGGCTTTCCAGTGTTTGTGTCTTGGATTACTAGTGTAACAAATTTAAAAAATTTGGTAAGTACATTAGACTTTCAATCGCCCTTGCATATTCTACTTGAGATACTACTTCACCTGAATTCTTAGTTAGATGAAGCTGAGGGTCTACAGGAGTTTTTGTTGTTCCACTTGAGTAATTTTTAAATCTATCAAGTATTTTTTCAGCACAGTGAGCTTGAGACAGAATGATTCTGTCAGAAGTTCTTGTGATTTTTATCCCGAGAATGATATCATGTCAAACTTTCCACTAAGCATGTTCTTAGTTTGTTGGATTATATCTTCATTGCTGCCAATAATGAGCATATCATCTACGTATAAACATAACAAAAAATACCCGTGTGGAGTACTTTTTATGTAAATACATTTATCACATTCATTGATGTTGAATCCATTTGACATAATTACATTGTCAAAATTTTCATGCCATTTTTTTGGAGCTTGTTTAAGTCCATATAATGACTTTACTAGTCTACAAACTTTATCTTCTTTTCCCGGGATAACGAAACCTTCAGGTTGTTTCATATAGATTTCCAATTCTAAATCACCATTTAGAAAGGCTGTCTTAACATCCATTTGATGTATTTCTAGGTCCCTCAATGCAGCAATGCCTATCATCATTCTGATTGAAGTTATTCTCGTCAATGGAGAATAGATGTCAAAGAAACCCAAACCTTCTTTTTGTCGGAATCCTTGTACCACGAGCCTAGCTTTGTACTTATCTATTGAGCCATCAGTTTTTAACTTTGTTTTGAAAATTCATTTACACCCTAGTACTTTACACCCAGGTGGTAGATCAGTTTTCTCCCATGTATGATTTTGCATAATAGAGTCGATCTCACCGTTGACCGCTTCTTTCCAAAAAGGCGCATCAGGTGTAAACATGGCTTTTGAGTTCGTTCTTGGTTCATTCTTTATGAGAAAGACCATCAAGAAATCATCGCTAAAGGATTTTTCCTCACAAGCTCTTTTTCTTTATCTAAGTTCCTCTTCAGCATCTTCTGTTTCATTTAGTGAAGTTCCAGAAGTACTAGCTTCGTCTCTTTCCTCACGTGTCCGTTTTGGACCTTGTATATCTTTACATGGAAAGATATGCTAAAAAAAGATGCTTCTTGATTCCATTACTGTATTCACATGGATATCTGGTATGTCAGATTTTTACACCAAAAAACGATAAACACTACTGTTGTGTGCATATCTTATGAAAATACAATCCACAGTTTTTGGTATGATTGTGACATTTTTCAGAGGTGGTACTGCCACTTTTGCTAGGCACCCCCACACTTTAGGTATTTTTATGATGGTGCATTACCTTTCCAAAGTTCATAAGGCATTTTGCCAGTAATTTTGAGTGGTATCTTGTTGAGGATATAGTTTGTGGTAAGCAAAGCTTCCCCACATTGATTGGGCTAACCCAGATTCCTGCAACATTTCATTCATCATTTCTTTTAAAGTTCGGTTTTTTGTTCCGAAACACTGTTAGATTCATGTGATTAGGGAGCGGTCGTTTGATGGATTATGCAATTTTCTTGACAATAAGCATTAAACGGTCCATCATATTCATCTCCTCTATCGCTTCTAACTATCTTGATAGTTTTATTAAGTTGATTTTCTACTTCCCTTTTTTAGTCCTTGAATTTTTCAAGACTTCATTTTTGTTATGTAACAAATATACATAACAATATTTTGTGTGATCATCTAAGATTGTCATAAAATACTTTTTCCACCTCTAATTGGTAAATATTTTAAATCACATAAGTCAGTGTGGATTAAACCTAGAGGTTCAATTGTTCTTTCAACTCGGGATGATGGTGTTTTTGTGAGTTTCGCATGTACGCACACTTCACATTTTCCTTTGCTTGTTTTACACTTAGGAATTAGGTTCATGTTCATTAATCTTTGAATTGATTTGTAGTTCACATGTCTTAATCTTTCGTGCCAACTATTAAAAGACTCAAGCAAATAACCAACTGGTTATTCTTATTCATCGCAACTGCGGTTACATCGGAAGTAGAAGTAACATTTGCAACATCAACAACAACATTTTTATTTTTAGGGGGCACTGCCTGCACATTAATCTTGATCAGTCCAGCCTTGAAAAATTCCTACCCAGATACACACCGCGCTTCTTCAGGATTAGCTTGTCCGCCTCAAATGTGACTCCAAAGCAAGTCTGGTTCATCAGAGTGCTGGAGATGAATTTCTTCCTCATGTCGGGCGCGTTCGTGAAATTCACAAGAGCGATCTCCTATCCCGAAGTAATCCTAAGAACAACTTTTTCACATCCCTCAATCTTGCTCTTTGTTGTGTTCCTCAAAGTTTCTCTTATGATTTTTGCTAAACATCCTCTTATCAATATATATGTGGGTCATGGCTCTAGTGTCATACCATGCACCATTCTGCTTGATTATCTTCTACCATGTTGAATTTGGTGACCATAGCGCATAGGTTATCCTCAGTGAGGTGGACGGTATTTTCCTTTGCTTTGTTGCGACAGACATCAGACTTATGTCCTATTTTCCCACAGTGGTGACACTTTCCTTTGAACTTCTTTTCAGCTCCTTGCTTCTTGAAGTTCATGGAGGAGTTAGCCTTCAGAGGCTACTTCTCAACGGCTTTACCCTTTCCCTTATCCTTTTTCTTTCCTTTTAGAATAGCCACATTCATAGTATGCTCTCGAGCATGAGTGTTGGTGTTGGTGCGGTTTCAGTCCTCCATCTACAACCTAGTGATCACGTCTTTAAGTGACATTTGCTTCTTTTTGTGCTTCAGGTAAATTTTGAAGTCCAACCAGCCTGAGGAAAGCTTGTGAATAAAACAGTTCTGAGTGAAGTTCTCACAGATTGACATCCCTTCACCAGCTATCATGTGGCACAACAGTTAGAGCTCTTCAACCTGTTGCATGATTAGTTTACTCTCCACCATCTTGAAGTCCAAGAACTTTGTTGTGGCAAACTTCTGACACCCAACATCCACAAACTTGTACTTCTTCTCAAGGGCTTCCCATATAATTTTTGACGACTTGTAGGTTTTCTCATCTTTGTACACTTCGAACAATGGATCAATCAAGCGCCCAAAAATTCATCCCTTGCACAAGTAATCTGAGTGAATCAATGCATCAACCGTGCAGACTGAGTCTTTGTTTCCAGGAGAAAAGATCAGCTTGTCCTCCTTAAGGACCTTTTCGAGTTTCATCGAAGTGAGGAAGAAGTATATCTTCTTTTGTCAAGTTTTGAAACCTCCACCATTAAACTTTTCGGGTATCAATCTCATGCTAACTATGTTAGATAGAGATTAAGAAGAAGCTTGGTTGAATGCTGGCAAAGCATTGTTAAATACTAGTGGAGCATTGACCATTAGATATGGTTCTCCAAACAAGACACGACGTGTTGTTTCGATTCCATTTCCTCCCAAATTTTTGTTAGACACATCAAGAACAGGTGTCTCAAGCACCTGAGGCACCTCATTGATGACATTGGCAGTTTCGTTCTTGTTAATCATCTGTCCACAATAAATTAATTAAGGTTTAGAAATAGATAGAGTTTTAGATTTCGATTTAAAAAAAATAAACTGAAGATTCTAAAAACAGAGATTATGAAACATGCTAACACCGTTCTCAAATGGGTTTCCAGAAACGTTTTGCGGAATCCCCAAGATGTTCATAAAACTATTTATGAAAATCTTTTCGGGGATTGCGAAAACCGATTTTCTGTTTTAGAAACAATTCGTGGAAATACTCAAAGTAGTTCGCAAATTCATTTCAGAACAAGAAAGAAAAAATTTCTATTTTAAAAACGATTAAACATTTCTGTTGGTCAAGCTCATTTACCTGGGTTTGAACCCGGGGTGATGCCCTTTTCAGGGAACTATTAAGCCACTAGGCTGATGACAAAAAAAAACGATTAAACATTTCGCAAAAATTGTTTAAAACATTTCGCAAAAACCGTTTAAAACGTTTTCTTGGAAACGTTTAACAAAATATTTCTTTAAGATTGTTTCAAAACCCGTTTTTAATATATTGTAAGTCCAAATCCGATTTAAAGCAAAAGCGTAAAAAAAGCGTACTTTTAGAATTAAGATTGTACAATGCGAAAAAAACAAAATATGAAGATATGATTTAAACGGTAATGTTTAAAAAAAATGGGATAGAGTATGGGAATAAAATGACTTGTAAAACCAAGTAGAGCGAAGACGAGATCGAAATAAGATGAGCAATACAACCATGGTGAAACCGTTTCACAACACTCAAAACCGGAATCTATGAACTATTATTTCTACATTATATTCTCAGAGAAACTTATTAAAGAAGAAGAAGAACATCGAATGAGAGAGAGAGTTGGGAAATTTTTGTTTGTTCTCGTTTTGAGAACTGATGAGTGATTATTGAAATGTGAGAAGGGAGACTCCTTTTTATAGCCACGAGAGGAGTCTTATACAGGAAGAATATTCCCGAGAATATGCCCCTCGATGAGAGCCGCTCCAGCGCAACCGTCGGCACATGTGCGGGGAAGGTGGAAGCTCGTGGAAGATTCGGTCATGGTTGACGAGTTCAAACTCATTGAGAAAGAGGAGGAAACATGCCTCGTTATTTTTCCACATATGCAATCTGCATGCTTTTTTATGCAGACTACACAACGTTTTCCAGTAACAAACATCACGTTGTTTTTAGGGAATGGATCAAAAAAACAAATAAAAATTCCCCAAGAGCCCTATGCGACACTTGCGAGCGAGCGAGTCATGTTGGCTTAGTAGTTCCCTGAAAAGGGCATCACCTCGGGTTCGAACCCAGGTAAGTGAGCTTGGCCAACAGAGGTGGTAACCACTGTACCATTTGTGTCGCTCGAATCCACAATCCTCTCTATCACAATACATTTTGAACTCTTTTCTATGTGTTCCCATATATATGCAAATGAGCTTCTCCTCCCCTAAACAATGTGAGACTTTTCTACTTACATTTGTTAAAAATTTAGAACTTCATAACAATTTCAGTAGGTGTTGTGGTCGGAAGTTTTAAATTTGTAAAACCTAACTACCGCTCCTAACCCGCAAGATTTACGGGGTCTAGTTGTAGTACTTAGGGTATCGTCCAAGAGATTGAACTGTTTAGGAAGAGCTTAAGCAAAGAGAATCAAACTAGAAATGCCAGTCTAGGGGCAATCTAGTTAGAGGTGTCACAAATCTCTACTAGACCTATCTTAGCAAATGGGGTGATTATTAGCAATAAGCATAAAAAGAAAGCAATAAGCATAAACAATAAGTAAAAG
>OVAN01012462.1:0-13703 GCA_900406275.1 Anastatica hierochuntica | reverse complement strand
TGATTGCCTAATTAGGATTACTAATACTCCTATTGGGGTATAGGGTATATGGTTTAAGGTTTAGGGTTTAGGGTTTAGGGTTTAGGGTAAATTTGCGAGTAAATTGCGAGGAACACTCGCAAATCAGTCGCAAATTTGCAATTGAAAATGTCACTCGCACTTTACTCGCAAAATTTACGACCAACTTGCGAGTAAAACGTTTTCTCTCACTTATTCCTAGCAAGTCACTCGCAATTTTGCGAGGGAGCAACTATCCTCGCAAATCAGTTGCAAATTTGCGAGTGAATTGCGAGTAAAATTTTTCCAAGCAATTTTGCGACCAACTTGCGAGTAACCAAATTTTCCTTGCAAGTCACTCGCAAATTTGCGACTGCATTTTTTCCTCGCAAATTGACTTTTTTCTTGTAGTGAGATGATTTAAAGCAATAATGACACAGAGTTCACTTGCAAGACACTATTTTTTCCGAGAGAACGAGATTGTGCATCAAACATCTTCTATTGCTACATCGCAACAAAAAGATCATGTAGAACGTAAGCACTGCCACATTCCAAATGTAGCTCAATCGCTGCTATTTAAAGTTAGTCTAACGGTTAAGTTCTAAGGCGAAGCCGTACTCACAGCCGCTTACCTTATCAATCTCACTCTGTCATTCGTTCTTCAAGGTCGTTCACTACATGAGATACTATTAGGGGAAACACCTAGTTATGATCATTTGTGGGTGATTGGATCCTCTTGCTACACATACCGCCAATCATGTGATAAAGACAAATTTGGTGAGCGTAATTGACATTGCGTTTTCCTTGGCTATCCTTTTGACAAGAAAGGATGGCGCGTCTATGAAATAGAGGATAACGAGTTCATCGTATCTCAGGATGTTATATTTCAAGAAGAAATTTTTCCCTATCAACAAACATCTCCCACAACCCCCACCTTCTTCGCCTTTGATAATGGGTTTCAGCGAAGCAGAATGCATAATTCCTCCGGATTCATGACAGGGGGAGCTCTGACTTACCATCTTTACCTTCCACTGCCTCCTACGTCGCCTATTCCAGTTAATAACCCTACACAAATTGTTACTCTTGTTGTTGATACCAATGCAATTGAGAGCATGGATCATGAAGACTTGGACAACGGCAAATGTGCACAGACGGCTCCAAAGAAACTTGAATATATTTTGCGGTATGATGTTATTTGTCTTGATAATACACATGTTGCTCTCACTTCCTCAAAATCGGAGACTCCGTTAACGGTTCCACTCCTTATCTCCTTGAGCATTATATATCTCATGTTAAGTTTTCTCCGAGCCACCAAGTTTTTTTGGCAGGTATTCCCGCTAGTGTTAAACCAAAGGGATATGAAGAAGCTATGAAAGACAAGGTCTGGTATGATGGCATGACATCTGAGGTTGATGCATTCAAGCATCATCGATCTCCCTGAAGGAAAAGAATCTCTCGGCAACCAGTGGGTTTTTCGAATCAAATACAGCGCTGATGGTATGGTGGAGCGTTATAAGGCTTGTTTGGTTGTTCATGGGAATCATTTAGGTTGAGGGGGAGGATTATACTGACACCTTTGCTCATGTGGTCAAGGTTGGTATTTTTCGCAGTTTATTGAAGATTATTGCGGTTGAGAATTGGGAAACACATCAAATGGATGTCCAGAATGTTTTTCTTCATGGTCATATTGATGATGAAGTTTATATGAAACTACCTTTGGATTTTCGTCACTCAGCTTTGGGAAAGGTTTGTCATTTACATAAATCACTTTACGAACTCAAGTAGGCTTCGCGTAGTTGGTTTGTCAAGTTAACCACAGCCCTGGTTGATTATGGATTCACACAATTGTACGTTGATTATTCGTTGTTCACATACTCTCGGGATGGTGTGGAAATTTGGGTACTTATCTATGTTGACGATTTGATGATTTATGGCAACAATTCGGAAACTTTAGCGACTTTTAAAGAGTATTTGGACGAGTGTTTTCGCATGAAGGACCTTGAAAAATTTAAATATTTTCTTGGTCTCGAGGTAGCACGAAACAAAGAAGTTATATTTTTATCACAACAAAAATATGCCCTTGATGTTGTTTTTGAGACAAGACTTCTCGATTCAAAGACATAAATGTTTTCGATGGCAACCAATCATGTTGAAACTAATTGTCATGCAGTACGTGATGTCGTGCAATATGGACCTATTGCGATGGTTCATATTCGTATAGACGACCAATTAGCTGACATATTGACTAAAGCCCTCGGTCGTAAATAGTTTTCACGTTTTGTATCAAAGTTGGGCTTCGCTAACCTCCGCTCCAACTTGAGAAGAAATAATGGGCCAGAAGATTGTATAGAGTCCGACTAAGTCCATTTAGCTAAGACCAAAAACAATGCAGTCTCTTAAACTGAGGTTTTAATGAAAAAAATTAATAAAAAAAAAAAGAAACAGTAGGAGAGAAGAATAAGAGACCGCTCTTATGTTACTTAGGTAAGAAACGGTTCTTACTGTTTTTTTTTTTGTTGTAATGTAAAATTTATTCCAACAAAACCTTTATACATCAAGTGCAACAATGCTGAATGAAAAAATTGAAACAATCAAAGAATGTTAAACTCGAGTACTAAACCATAACATGGAGAGATCCTGGTTGTTGTCATCCCGAATAGCAAGGAGCTTAACCCGGATGTCTTTGTCAACACGTCGAGAAATTTCCTCCGAATGAACCCTGGGACCGCTGTGACGAATACTATTCCGAAGTAACCAAATGTGATAAATCATACTATGAAAAGCAAGACGCAACAGCAGGCCTTTCCGAGAGTCAAAAGGAGATAACAAAACATCCACCAATGCGTCCCATACACAAGTGTAGCGCGAACCCATCAACCCCTTTGCAACACTACTCCATGCTGCCTGTGAGAAGAGACAGTCAAAAAAAAAATGGTTACGGTCCTCATGAAGATGATCGCAAAGAACACAACTTGTAGAGAGGCCTGGACTCCATTGTGCAAGCCGAACAGCTGTAGCTAGACGATCCTTGAACGCTAGCCAAACAATGAAAGCGTGCTTCGGCGTGTTAAACCGAAACCAGACCAGCGGCGGCCAATGGAGCTGCGGCCGTGCAACCCGGAGCTGAAGCCACGTCCTTTTGGAAGAAAAGCACGCCTGAAATTGACCATCACCCACGCGCCACTCATAATAATCTGCCCCCGCTGACTCCATAGGTAGTGGTACCTCTTGTAACGCCTCAACAAGAAAACGCAAAGCCGGAGTACGCTGTTGCCGAAACGACCAACCTGAAGCGGCAGCCTCGGCAACTGTAGCTGTTTTCGATATACCCAAACCGCGAAATCCACGAAAACCAACAATATCGAAAAGGAATCCTAGCGGGGTCCAGGAATCATACCAGAACGAAGCCAAACGACCATCACCAACTACTACCCGAGTGAAACCCGAGACTACCTCTCTAAGCTTCAGTAACTTGCGCCACACCCAAGAACCAAATCGATCCGAAGCTATCCAATATGAGCCTTGACGAATTAGATAAATCTTCACCCAATTGACCCAAAGTGAGTTGGGAGAAGAGAGAATTCGCCATACCAGCTTTAGACCAAAAACTCTGTTCACCTCTGCTAATGGTCTAATTCCTAGACCACCCTCCTCCTGTAAACAACAGACATCTTCCCAAGCAACTTTCGATCTCCTTGTACTCATCTCCACACCGGACCATAAGAATGCAGAGTACAAGCTGTCAATTTCGCGTATACAGCGCCGAGGCAAGCAGAAAGCAGAGCACCAAAATTGCGTAAGGCTAGCAATAACAGATTTCAGCAGTTGCAATCGTCCCGCGAAGGACAGCCAACGCGTCGACCAGGATGCAAACTTCGCAGAAATCTTCTCAATGAGAGGAGCATAGTCAATAGAGCTCATTCGCCAAGACATTAAAGGGAGGCCCAAATATCGCACCGGAAGCTCATCTGGCATGATATGAAATCTCTGTGATATCTCAAACCTAATATCTTCAGACGTACCCGCAAAGTAAACACTCGACTTCTGGAGATTTATCTTCAGACCAGAGCAACTCGCAAAATCAGTAAAAACAGATATGATCGCCTCAACAGATTGCAAAGAACCATCCGAGAAGACCATTATGTCGTCCGCAAAGCATAAATGCGTGATGCTGAGAATACTACACTTGGGGTGATATACCAGCCCCCCCTTCCTCCGCGGACCGATCCAGCATGGCCGAAAGCACATTCATCGCAACTACAAAGAGGTACGGCAAAAGAGCACATCCCTGTCTAAGTCCCCGCTTACTCGCGAAAAAACCAGCCAACTCACCATTTATCTGTACTGAAAAAGAAGCCAACTTTATACAGGTCATAATCCAGCGTATAAAAATCACCGGGAATTCCATAGCTCGCAGAACAGTATCCAAGAATCCCCACTGAACTGTATCAAAAGCCTTCGCTATATCGATCTTCATAGTGCATCGAGGAGATACACCAGCTTTATGATAATCTTGGACTAACTCCGTCGCCAATAGCAAATTTTCCAGGAGTAATCGATCCTGTACAAACGCCGACTGGTTTGGTGCTATGAAATCTGGTAAAACCACTTTCAGCCTATTCGCAATCATCTTAGAGATAACCTTGTATAATATATTGCAACACGAGATGGGCCGATAGTCACTCATTTCCAAGGCACCAACACGCTTAGGAATAAGAGCTAAGATAGTAGAGTTTACCCCTTTCGGCAGATAACCATGTACGAAGAAAGACTGAATCGCAGAAATAAAATCAGTACCAATAACTGGCCAGGCTGCTCTATAGAATTCCATCGTGTATCCATCAGGTCCTGGCGATTTATCGGAAGGCACTTGATTTCATCTGCCATAACCGGAGCTATGAGCTGTGCTTGAACCGTCGCAGACACCCTGAACGCAACCAAATCTTGGACCCTTTCAATAGATATACCCTCAAAATCAGCTGGCTGCTCCTGCAAAAACCCACTAAACCAACTAACAGCCTCGGCTTTTATCTGTGAAACTTGCGTAGTCACCTCACCATCTGACTTACGAATCATGCGGATAGAATTCTGCGCATTCCTGGCTCTAGCAACCTGGTGGAAAAACTTGCTGTTCTGGTCGCCTAAGCGCAACCATTTTATTTTCGATTTCTGCTTCAAAAAGGACTCCTCCAAGGCACCCACTCGTAACCACCCGTCCATGGCTTCTACCTCCTTAAGAACAGCCTCCTGAGATGGATTCCGCATGACCTCCTCCTGGCACTCACAAAGAGAAGCCAATGCAGCCTGAGTTTTATGAGTTAGGTTCCCCACCTGAGTCCGATTCAGCTCCTGGATAATCTGTTTCAAAGCTTTCAGCTTGCGTGAAAAATCATAAATAGTAGTCTGTGACACTTGTAGAGGCTGTGTAGAATCCCAAAACTCCTCCACCACTGGTAAGAAGCTGTCATGGGAAGCTAAGAAATTTGGAAATTTGAATGGCTTACGACATATACCCAGCTGCGCTTCCAAGTGGATAATACAGCGCGCGTGGTCGGAAATTCCCCTTGCTTCAAACAAGCCATAAGAAGATGAGAAGTGCAGAAGCCACTGATCACCTATAAGCGCCCTATCTAGCTTCTTAGCAGTAGGATTCAGTTCCTGATTATTGGACCATGTGTGGTGAAGACCATAATAAGGTAAATCAGACAAGAAAGCAGCCGAAACCAAGTCTTGAAAATCTCTCATGCATGTGGTCACAGTGGTATGGCCCGAATGCTCAGCAGTTGACAACGTCTCATTGA
This sequence comes from Anastatica hierochuntica, assembly GCA_900406275.1. Lineage (NCBI taxonomy): Eukaryota > Viridiplantae > Streptophyta > Magnoliopsida > Brassicales > Brassicaceae > Anastatica > Anastatica hierochuntica. The sequence continues at coordinate 7,905 of OVAN01012462.1, read as the reverse complement.
AGTCACCTAGAATGATCCAAGGCTTCTCTCGGAATATTGGGGAATTATGATGAGCAGCCAAATCCTCCCATAACTGTTTCCTCTCAGCAACAAAATTTGAAGCATAGACAAATGAAACAAAATACTCCACCGCCACCGTCGGATCCGTCACCGATCATGTGACTAACTGTCCAGATTTAAATATCGGCGTGAGCAGCACCAGATCACTCCAGACAATCCAGATGCGACCCCTGTGGTTATGCTCATAATTCATGAGTAAAGACCAACCACGGAACACAGAGTCTGCGATGCGCGTAGCCCTCTCCTCCTTTATTCTCGTTTCTAATAAACATCCAAACTTAAACTTTGACTCTTGTACCCACTTATTTACAGCCCTATGTTTGTACACCTTGTCGAAACCTCGTACATTCCAGAAGAACAGCGACATTTATTGTTTTCGATGAGCTCCTCGCCTACTTTTCTGGCTAGAGCGTGACTCTTTGGCCGTTATAGTAGATGGTTCATCGATAAATCTGTTGATACCCTTCATAAGGCGAGGAAGAGACGGACGCAACGGAACATCAACATGTTTCCCCACTGGCTGAGATCCTTCTCTTCTGTCCTCACCAGAACACGCTTTAGAGTGGTTCCCTACTCCTTCAGAAATTTCACCATCCTCCATCTCCAAAGAGACACTCTCCTCCGATACACCCTCATCACCATCATCAGCATCCTCCTCCTCTTCCTACAATACTGAGAACCTAGACGGGGAGACCGCATACTCCAGAGCCTGCCTCTCTGTTACAAACAATGTATCTGATGCTTTTAAAGTCTTGACTGGTGAATGCCAAGTGCCCGTAGTCGGATGTTGATCTACAGAAGCATGTTGCTCCGCACCCGGCTCAACCTCCTCTGCATCCAAACTGGCCCGACCAACAGACCTTGCATCTGGTTCAACCTGCTCTGCATCCAAACTGGCCAAATCGACAGACCTACCCACTTGCTGGTCAGCCTCCTTCTGCTCAACCGATTCACCACTAGCTCCAACTCCCAACTCCAACTGCAGAGCCACCTCACGCGCACTGGCCCTAGTTACACTAATTTCACCACTATCACTAGCCACAGCTTTACCCTTTGCTCCCAGGAGACAACCCTCTTGCTTATGACCCCATTTCTGACATTCACCACACCGGGGAGGCAGCCAGGGATATGAGACTTCAACCATCGCCGTGAATCCTTTCTTATTCCTAAGTGGAATCTGCTTGGGCAAGTCCTTTGTCAAATCGACATTAACCAACACCCGAGCCTTGTCAAAACTTGAGCAAACCAAGGTATCTGGATGACCTTGCATCTTGTTCTTACTGTTTTTCTTCTTCCTTCGTGGTTTTTTTTTTCTTTTTCAAACAATAATAATATTAAAATATTGTTTAGAGACTTTGGCAGTCTCTTAAACGTTAATTATGCTGTAATGACCTAGAGTTTACGTCAATAACGTTGTATATCTATACATGCTTTTGTATCAAGCTTAAGCAATAAGAAAAGATATTGCGAAATCTAGAATGTCCAAGTAGCGTTTCCACAAAGACACTGAAATTATATCATCTGGTATACATAGATCGTCTTTAGAACATTCATTCATGCTGGATGTCCTTCTTCCTTTTTTTTTTTGACGCCCACGTTCTTTTTTAAGTAAATAATGTTGACATGTTGCATGAAAATGTCGACATAGTTTCCTCATGTCCCCCACACACACAATATATATACAGAAAAACAAACCATTTGCACATTCCCCACTCTACCATCTGTAGAGAAGTAGAAGCCCAAGAATCCGATCGATGTTTTCGTTATATTAACAAGACGAATACACGAAATATATTATTATATATTGCATGCATGTACAAAATATTAAGATGTAGAGAGAAAGTGGTTTTCCCCTTCTCTAGCTTTAGTTTAGTTCTCTTCTTTCTTTTTTAATTCAGTCTTTCGCCATTACAACCTATCTCTTCAGCTATGCTTGATACACGGTAACTCCATGTTATCGTAAACAATCTGTACAAAGATGTTTTTGTTTTGGTAAACAAACTTTACATGCATGCTAAATGTTGTGTGAACCTAGTCCTCTCTATTAGGGTTGTAGTTTCTCTATCGGAGAGAAATCTCTTTATCTACTTCAAAAGCCACAAACAGGTAAAAATATGTTTGTTTAGATAAGGTTAGCAAGAAAATAAAATACATGTGGAGCCTCTTGTTTTGGTGATAAGATCTTATCCTCTAATATAACCCACACCCATCAATCCCTTCATCTCTTCCCCTTGTTTATTTTTTCTTTTTCTTTTTGTGGGTAATGCCTTTGTTTTTCATTTTTCTATCGGGAAAAATGCCAAAAAAGATCCCAAATTTTCAACTACTAAAATGGCTTAAATGAAAGTTGGAGATTTTTTAGCCAAAATTGAAAGTTGAGGATTTTTTGACATTTTTCTCTTTTCCTATCGGAGAAAATTTTAACTTATCCATCGATAATTTCCCTAGGTCTAGTGCCCATCTATTATATTAAAACAGAGTCCTATTTTTATCTACTTTAAAAAATTGTCAGTTAAATTTGGACTTATTCATAACTCATTAGAAATAATTATAATATTCATTATTATTTGGTTAACAATACAATATAAATATTGTCAATCTCATATTATATCTTCCAATCTCATGTATAATTAAATTATGTAGAATTATGTTATTGTTATTAATCAGTTTATACATTATACATGTATCAATATTTATATAATTAAAATGTTAGCATACATGTATTGATGAATATATAATAATGTTCAATACAAGACTATAGATTCAATCACATATTATTGGTTTTATAATAAATCGGTTTTGATATATCTATACTATAGTATATACGACAATTATACTATTTTAGTACAAATGCACATGTGTAAGTTAGGACTAAGCGTTCGGGGTTCTGCTCAGATCTGGATCGGGTTCGGATCTCGATCCATTTTGGTTTTTGAAAAGTTCGATTTGGGTTATTCGGGTCGGGTCAAATTTTATTAAAATATTAAAACCCAGATAGATCCGGTAATTTTTCAAGTTCAAATATTTTGGGGTCTTCGGGTTCGGGTTCAGGTTTTTTCATGTTTCTCCATTTTTTTCAAAAGTTCAGGTTTTTTCTGGATATTTGAGGTTTTTGGATTTGAGTTCGATTTGGATTTTTCTAATTTTTCAGGTGTTTCAAGTTTCGGATTCAGGATTTTCGGGTTAACAGAGGCAAGTATATGGAGATAAGAGTATAAAAGTAAGAATGTATGTATGTGTATGCAAAAGTTTGGGGCATCCATATACTATTTCGAGTTTTGGTTCGGTTCGGGTTAAACCTGAATCTCGAAAATACATGGAACACGATCAAATTTTTCACATGTTTTTTCGGATTCGGTTTCAAAGTGAAGATTTGATTGTTAAGAAAATAAAATGTAAAGAGTTAATCTCATTTATACAAACATTTTCCAAATATCAAATTCTATAAAACTAGTGCCATAAAATATTATTAATTCACATAAACAAATAATGTTTTATGATAAAGCTTAAAACAATTTAAAAGAAACAAAATTATGTTTGTTAATCACATAATACTTTCAATTAATTCATCAAATTAGATCATATATAAACATTTGCCAAATAAAATATTTTAAAATAATAATCATACGTAAAATAATATACAAAAACAATTAAGTGTGAATATAATTAAAAATATATCTGTGTTGTGCGCAGGTTCAACTCTAGTTTTCTTTTTATAGTAGCTATCTAAAAATTAGTGCGCTGATTGATCAATTCTAACCCTGATATATTAAGAACTTAAGAGCCATATGGTTCCTTTTAGCTAGTCAAATTAACAACGTTCGAGTCATGCATAATGGAACTTTATGGTTAATAAGATAGTAATCTAGAGGCTGATGCCATTAGTATATACATTTTTCAACCAGTTAGACTTTACTATTAACTAAATTAATGGCTCCGTAGTTTTTCAAAACCTATAGTTACCTTCAAAAATTAGTTTGAGAAACAAATGGATATTTTTCGCTTTACAAAAAAAGAAACAATGGGATGTAAATATGAGTAAATCGGACAATTTTAGTTCTTTGTTTTGGCTCAAAAGCCGTATACACCTACGAAGGTTTGTTATCATAATCGCCCTAACATCATAAATATAAAAAATTGTCAAAATCAGGCAGGCGTACTATAAAATTAGAAAGGATTTATACTTTAGAAAATTCACAAAATGGTATAGAGAAAAATCCAGAAACACACTTTTGTAATCACCTCAACTTTCGCTTTCCTTATCCATGAAACTGAAAAGGCCATCTCTTTTTAAGCAGCTAACTTGTCAAATATCATCCACACATTATTTAACTACTTACTCTTCATCTAATCTTTACACTATTACAATTGTTACTCTTCTTAACACTTTGTATCCATAAATACCCTTCTCCTCTTCCCTCCTCCATCTTCTGTCTCTCCTCTTCAACTCTTCTCGCTCCGGTTGTAGTCTCCACCAAATTGGGTATATAGTATAATTATATATAAATTACATTCATCTCTCTCTAGATCTTTCTCACTCACATGCATCACATATGAGTATTTAAGAGGCCTTGACTATATGTTTGTTTACTATATGAATATTTGCTAAGGATATTTGCTGTGAGCTTATAATTTCCATTCTTTTCTTTTATCTCTATTTCATTACGCTTCAAATTGATTACAGGAAAATCAAAGGATCTTTCATATTAAAAAAGAAAATTTATCAAAAAAGAAAATTAAAAGATCCTGCACATTAATATTATTAGAGAAATTTCAAATAAAAAAACCATCATTTCGCTAGTTATTTTTTTGCATTTCAAATAAATTGAAAATATTTTTTTGTAAAATATCCTCAATACTACTTGTTCATCAAAATCTTAATTAATGTTTCTTTTTTTTTTTGTTATTCCACGGATTCAATGTTATACACGTGCGTGTTAGTTTGCCGGCCAATCACGTAGGATAGTGTGAGTTTACGTGTAAAGTAACTTCGCCAAACTTCCTAAAGTCTGGGAAACATATACTCGTGTTTCTCTTTATTTGTCTTTATAGTTTTTATCTTTACACGTGATATAACGAGAGTACTGATTAAAAAAGAAAAGCTCAGAGCATCTCCATTTGTGATTATGGGGAAAACGATTCCTTAGGAACATTTTTGAATTTTTAATAATTATTATTGTTTTTCGTTTGATTTTTTTTTAAATAATTATAAACAAATCAATCGTGGACTGCCACGTGTCGTGGGTTCGCGAAAAATTCATGAACCCGTCTCTTACGAGAGAGGATGCAAGAAACAGTTTCATAAAAAAAAATTATTATAATAATTTTTTATTTTGAAATTTGTGTGAACCTCTCCTTAAAACCTTCAATGGAGATGCTCTTGTAATGTTTGTGGCGAATGCAATTGAAGAAGAACCAAAGCAAACATATTCATTACTATGGAAATGTCGCATTCACACCATCTGTCTGTCTCCACATCTCAACCTCTTAACCATTCAAATTAAAACACGTGTTAGTGTCCATTGCTTTAGTGTTTAATTTTACGGATCTTAGAGCATAATTATTCCTGAATATTTAAAATTGAGTCTCTAAACTATTTTATATTAATATTTTATTATGTTTTTATTAAATAAATAAATTTAAATATTAAAACACATCAATTGACCAATAAACAATCAACAAATGGAAAGAGACGGTCTCTCAAATCTCCAAAATAAGAGACGATTTCCAACCTTCTCTCCTACTTTTGTGTATTTTAATATTTTTTCTCTAAAAGTTTGTTTTGTGCGTTAAAGATGATCTTATATCAATTAATTAGCTCCTCACCATTACTCCATTACTTGCTAGAAAAAAAGAAAGATTATACTTAGATTTATTTCGGAATAGAACTTGGTTGTAGTTCATCTTTAAACCTTTGATAGTTAATACTTAATACAACGAGATTCCGTCTGTCTGATTCCGATGCTGAGTTAATTGTTTTCAAGGTAACAGCCAAAGTTTAATGCTTTTACAATTTATTGTCAATTCAATCAACAATGACTTCAGAACTACAGAAATGGAGTTAGATCCAAAGTTGTACATTTAAAGAATCTAATCTACAAATATTAATTTTAGTTTTGACACATCATATAAAGATTTAATTTTACATGTGGTCTTTTGAATCATCACCAAAAAATATACAAGTTTGTTTTCTTTTATTTATATATATAAAAGAGAAACAAATCCTATTTTAGAGATGTATCTAGACTTCTTTTTTTGTCGCCAAAGATGTATCTAGACTACTTTTATAGTTATGTTATTTTCTTTCTAGAATTACTTTCTATTTAGGTAAGGTAAAAGAATACTACTTGTAATTTTTCCTGGCATGAGAATTTTGTGTATAATTAGTTAGAACTGAGAATTATTATTGATTAGCAGGGAGAAGTGAGAAGGAATGGGAAACAAAATATATGAAGACGCTATGGAAGCTCTCAAGATGCTCCTCATGTAAGTTAATATCAAAGATATTTTAATCCATTGGAAGACTGTGAAAGGAGGCCTATAATACGTACTATGGTTACAAATCAATGGTTTTAAAAAATTGTTTTTAATCAAATATTGGAAGGTCAAGGAACCAATGGAATTATTATTACACATTAGATAAAGGTTCTTACTAAGTACTTTTTTGGGTTTGGGTTAATGAGTCCATATATATACGGGCAGTGAGAAGGATGAGCTGAAGACGGTGGCTGCGGCCAAGGTAGAGCAGCTCACGGCGGAGCTTCAGAAAATCTCGCCGTCAGAAGGCAAATCTTTCGATCCCGTCGAACGAATTAAGCAAGGCTTCGTCACCTTCAAGAAGGAAAAATACGAGTAATTAAAATAATCTCACCTCTTCTTATCATATTTGCCGTTTTATTAAAATATAATATATTATCAAGTCATAACTTAAAACTTAATAACATTTTTATGTAGTACGAATCCTTCTTTGTACGGGGAGCTCGCGAAAGGTCAAAGTCCCAAGGTAAAATAAAAATCAATGGATGGGTGAAAAAACAATATAATTATTCTTATGTGCATGTTTGATTATATATTATATATTGTCGTATACACTACGAATGGTGCAGTACATGGTGTTTGCATGTTCGGACTCGCGTGTGTGCCCATCACACGTGCTAAACTTCCAACCTGGAGATGCCTTCGTGGTTCGTAACATCGCTAATATGGTTCCTCCTTTTGACAAGGTAATTAACACTTTTGACATTCCACTTACCTCTTCTGACTCACAACGGATTATTTGACTTTGACTTATGAAGGTGTGACGTGGCTTCTCTCTCTCTCTCCTATTGCAGGTCAAGTATGCTGGAGTTGGAGCCGCCATTGAATACGCTGTTTTGCACCTTAAGGTCAGTCTCTCTCTAGACTGTCTTTGTTACTTTTTGAAATTGCTTGAAATGGACCGGGCCGTGTTGAGATAAAGGTTAAGTATATGGGCCTTATCGGCCTAAGATGTTTTTAGTGTACGTATATACGTATATACATGTCTTAGTATATGCTATCATATATTGTTGAATGATGATAATTGTTTGTAATTTATGAATGTAGGTGGAGAACATTGTGGTGATAGGTCACAGTGCATGTGGTGGTATCAAAGGGCTCATGTCATTCCCTCTTGACGGAAACAACTCCACGTAATAAATATTCTCTTTTTAGAGCATCTCCATTGTAATACTACCATTGGAGTTCTTAAATAATTTTTTATTATATTTAATTAATTTTTAAATAGTTAAGAACTCATATTGGAGAAAGGTGTCCAATGGTGTTACTTAACTAGGAGTTCTTAGAGAAAAAAATATTAATTTTTAA
>OVAN01012461.1:0-13704 GCA_900406275.1 Anastatica hierochuntica | reverse complement strand
GAGAAGCGCATCCTAGGAGCCGGTCCTTCGTCCCGACGAGGATCACATCAGAGACGAACCATCAAATTGATTAGAGTTGTTGAGTCGATCTAGCTTCGGAAGGGGAAACAGAGAAGGCGACATGGATGTAGGAGGACACAAAGTGAGTTTTTGTGCCCAGCCGTTGTAGGAGGGCACGTAAAAGGCTTGGACGAGCTATGACCTGTTAAGCAAGATTGGTTTATAGGCCCATGTTTGCAACATACATTATTCTATTTTGGTGAAGTATGAAGCATGTTTTCAAGAGAGAAGATAATGAATGACGTGTAAGCAATATAGAGAATTTGGGAGACCTAACGTGGACAATCTTAGAGGGCACTATTAGTCCATTTTAATTAGTATAATATGTAAAGGTTTTAACCACACGAATAAAGAGTTCAAATTTACTAGTACTTTAGTATAAAGAGTTATGTGTTCCTAGTATAATTTTTTGGAGAAAAGATGTTTTGATTAAGACCTACATCTAGACTCTTTCAAATTAACCAAAAAGCATAAACAAAAAGTTAAGTGGGTTAATAGGTCAATCCATTTTTGTTCAAAAGATGACAAAGAAAGTCAAGCACGAACATGTAACACCCCAGCTCACCTCTTCCATGTGCTCTGATGCCTTTCTTTGGGACCGCATATCCACCTTGTACGACGATCATAAGAGTTACTTCGGGAGGCTTTACAGAATTCATTTATTGCCCATCAAATCACCACATATCATTCCACATGTTTTGTCTTCACTCGCACAATTTCGAAAATCACTTTCCGGAAGGTCATCCATCCTAGTATTGCTCCTCCACAAGCACACTTAATTGTGGAATTCTCTCGAGACAAGTGATTGAAAAGATAAGTGCATTGGTGATAAAGATAGTCAAATCAATCTAATTAAGCTCTCTTCACACACTACTTAATCTCCATAAACTGGGTATCACACCTATCCTTATATTCATAACACGTTTTACTGAATGATCGACCCAAATATTTGTCTTGGTTACATGTGCAAACGATGCTCGGACGCTTCAGAGTTCAAATCTAATTATCATCAATAGATTTGTGTAATGTATGAATTCAAGCATTATTTTTTATAACAGGGAGTCTGGGAGGTAGGCTCGATCCTAGACTAAAGTGGTTAAAGCAAAGAACTATTTTGGCCGCCAAGTCCGTATTAAATTTTAAGGGCATCAACTTTAATAAAATACCCCTTTAGTGTAACGCTAAAGCATATTATAATTCTCTTAAATAGCACAGGTTCAATTAGAGTTGGGCATAAAATCTGAAATTCGAAAACTCGAACAGAACCGACACGAAAAAATTGGTCAGATCCAGTTTGGTAGAGCAAATGATCCGAGCGGTTCCAAAATATATTTGTTTCGGATTTTGGGTCGGTTCGGGTCTAACCCGAAACTCGAAAGTATAATCAAAATATCATAAGAAGATTCATTACATTATTTCGTTACATATATATATATATATGTATATAGTATTATACTTATATTATAGTTTATACATCACATAATAATTTCATTTACTTAATATTTATGTTTTAGAAAAAACGTTTTTATTGCTCTATGCCCTAGCTTCGACTCGAATCAAAGGTTGAGATCGTATCTTGACGTTGGCGATTCCTAGCCTCTCTTTTTTTTTGTAATTAACCTAATTAGACAATCTAGATTCAGTTTCCGTTTCTATATCAAGAAACCAGACTCTATCAATGGTAATGGTACTAACTTTTCTTTTTTAATTCCAAACTTTTATTTTTTCAATTTTAGTTTGTCATTTCAAGTCAATCTCTGTCTCTAATATCTTTCGAATCTCGTGTTATGTATGCTAAGTTGTTTACAAAAATGATTATGAAATTTGTCTGTTTCTTTCTTACTTGAATCGAATGTTCTTTGTAAACTTATGGTTTATTGATTTGTTTCTCTTTTGTGGCTAGAAAACTTGTTTGTTTCTTTTAATTTGTTTCTCTTGTGCAACTACGACACTTATATGTTTTTATTGATCTTTTTCTCTTTTGCGGCTAGAACACTTATATGTGAGTATGTGATAATGATGATGATGATGATGATGCTTGAAAGTGTGTGAAAAGAGGTTTTTTTATCTGATGATGATGATGAATTGATGATAATGATGATTTTTTAATTTGTAGATGGACTCTTCCTCACCTCAACAAGAAGATTATTTCAGTATGATGTTGATAACATAGAGGAAACTGAGGATGATATGGGGACTACTAGTCCTGAAACTCGAAAGAAAAGAAAAAGTATTCCTAGAAGTGGAGAAGGTGCATCTGTTAGTAAGTCAAAGAATAAAAACTCACATACAAGATCATGGATATGATATCATCTTACAAGAACAAAGGAGGAAATGAATAAATGCAGATGTCATTACTGTGATAGGATAATGTGTTGTTCTACGGCTAATGGAACCACTTTTCTGAAATAATACTTGGAGTATGCAAGAAATACAAGTTTTGGCAACAATCTCATTCTTAGATTTTTGTAGTAAAGTTAAACTGTACAAGCCTCATCCACGTAGAACATCAAGCATAGACATAGTGAAAATGTTTGCAAAAAGAAATAAACTTATGAAGGTCAGAAGTTCTAATAAGCAAAGGATATCTCTTACAACTGACATTTGGATTACACCGCCAATTTTAGCTAGCTATATGGTAATCACTGCACATCACTCTGATGCTAGTTGGAACCTTCGAAAGTTGATTATTGGATTTAAGCATGTTGCAGATCATAGAGGGCAAACCATATGTTTTGTTCTCCTTGAGTGTATGGTTGAGTGGGGAATCAAGTGTCTTCACGGTTACAATTATCAATGTCACTGCCAACTCATTTGGTTTGAAGTTGCTTAGAGATGCTTTTAGATCTGTAGGGAATGATTCTTTATTTCTAGATGGTGAGTTCATGTATGTATGTTGACGTGCTCACATTTTGAACTTAGTGATACATGATGGTCTACATGAAGTAGATAACAATGTATATACAATAAGAAATGGAGTACAATATGTTGAGCATCTTCAAAATGGGTGGACTCTTTTGAAAAAAAAAGTTGAAGTCGGAAGATGACAAGAGGAAGCGTATCTCTGGATTGCAAAAATCAGATGGAATTCAACATACTTAATGTTATCAAGAGCTCTGAAGTCTAGATTGACATTGATAAAATGGAGGCTGAAGTCAAGTTGTGCAATGACTATTTTAAAGATAAGATTGAAGGGGAGCAAAGGATTGGACCACCAATTAAATATGACTGAGATAATGTAGAGAGGTTGGTAAAGTTTATGGTAATTTTCTATAGTTCTATATTACTGGTTTTAGCTTCTACTTCTGTGAATTCCTATAAGTGTTACTAAGAAATAATAACTATTGAAAGGGATCTTCTGTTTTTAAGCGATAACTCTGATGATAAGTTTATAACAAAAGTAAAGGCTATGAGAAGTAAGTTTGATGAGTATTGGGGTGGTCTTAAAGAAATCAATACACTTTTGATCATAGCTAGTGTTTTGATCCAATAAACAAGATGAAATTTGCAGGAATTTGCTTTGATATGATGTATGCTAAGGATAGTTTGAATATAAAGAGGAGTCTAAATCAGTCATTGATGTTTTGAAGAAGCTATTTGATGAGTATAGTAGTGTTATTCAGAGGAATGTGACATCTTCATCTGTTGGGTCATCATCCCAGAGTGGCCAAGAATCATAAGATCATGTTGCAGGTGATGTTTATGAGAAAATGGATTTGGATAATGATCTTGGATACGAAAGAATGGATACAATGTACTTAAATATGGTAAATGAGATCAGATTTGAAGATCCTACGGTTGAGTTGGAGTTATAATTGAAGGAGAAAGTAGAGATCCCTAAGAACAATCTGCTCAAGATGTCTTATAGCGTATTAGGTTGGTGGATGATCATTAGTTCAAAGTATAATTTGTTATCTGCTATAGCAAAGGATATGTTAGCTCTTCAAATGTCTTTAGTTGCATCTGAATATGCCTTTAGCACTAGTAACAGGGTCATCGACTGATATGGGAGTTGCTTAACACACTATATGTTAGAAGTGTTAGTGTGCACATAATAGTGGTTGAAGTTTGATATTCACATGATTGAAAAAGGAACTGCAGCTCAACAAATGTTTGATGACATTGAAATGCAAGATGAGCTTCAAACAAATAAACATCATATTTTTTTGTTACTTAGAGTTCTTTTAGAGTTCAAAACTTCAAATATCAATTATGTATTAAACAATTTACTTTTCTGTTACCTAGAGTTTGTGTCCAAATGCAACTTTCAAGGATGATATCGGGCAGCTCCTTATTATAGATTAATATTTAGTAGTCTACAAATAAAGGTATTTTCTTAATCCTAATTTTGCATTATATTACATGTATTATATATTATTCAATCTTAATTATATTTAGATAGATTAATTTGGAAATTGTATTGTGTAGCTTTTGCAGCTATGTTTGTATTTGGATTTGAATGCTATGCTTGAAGACTTAGAGCTAATGGAGATGAGAGAAATACTTCAAAGAACTGCAGACTTTAGAGTCTAGTTTATGTTCGGTTTGGAACTCAATTTCTGCTTTTGAAAACTCTATATGATTTGAGATTTGTGTTTGGATTGGAATCAGTTTTGTTGACTTTGTTTTCCAATTGTCCGATTTTTACAATTTGTTTTTTGTATTATCAATTTTCTAAAATGCACAATATGGACTGAAACGTGGTATTGTCGTGTTTTAATATTTCAGTATTTCGAGTTTTACTGGTTTTTTTTCTAATTTTTTAGATTATTCAGTTTAAAACCCAAAAATCAGACCTGATATAAATTTCGGTTTCTAGTCGGGATTTTTACAAAAAATACAAATCTGACCCAAATCCGAAGAAACTCTATCCGAAATTTTGTCGGGTCCTATTTGGTTTCTATACACGCCAATCCGAATAACCCGATTTGGACCGACCTTAAATATTTTACAAAAAGGTGTGTCGTGGTTGTATAAAATAAAAATAAAATCTCTAAATTAGACAAATTAGTTAATTAAAAACATTGATGAACATAAAATGAGATCTCATAGGATAAAAATTCGCCTAATCATTTGTCTTGTGAAATATTAAAAGAAAACTAAAATGATAATATTTGAACAATGTAAAAATAAAATAAATAAAATTAAGATTCATTATCATTGATTTTTAATAATTCATTGCTGTTATTCTATTATTATATATTTGATGTGTTTATTTATTATCTTTTGCAATGAAATGTGAGTATCGGTAACACCCCCGACCGCTCCTCCCGTGTGCTCCGACACCTTTCTCTAGGTCCGTAGGTCCTCCCTATCTGATGGTCGGGAACGCTACCTCGAGAAGGTTTTAAAGTCATGATTTACTGTCCATGCAATCACCACACGATTCTTGGAACTGACTTCATGGAAGGTCACCCATGTTTGTGCTATTCTAGCACAAGCACGCTTAACTGTGGAGTTCTCTCAGGATGTGTGACCGAAACGATAAGTGCCCTTTGGTGACATAGGTAGCCAAATCAATCCTTAGAAGCTCTCCTCACATACTACTACTATGACTCTACAAATTTGGGTCTCACAATCACCCCCACTTATATAGCACAACGTCCTTGTTGCGCACCAGGATCGTTACCCCCGATGATGTGAGTCCTTGAAACCCCACTCATCTGGGTTCGACTCTGATACCAAATTGTAACACCCCCGACCGCCCCTCCCGTGTGCTCCGGCGCCTCTCTCTATGCCTGCGGGCCCATCTTGTCCAACGGTCGGGAGCTCTACCTCGAGTAGGCTTTAAAGTCATGATTTACTATCCCTGCAATCACCAAACGATCTTTCCCCATGCTTTGTCCTCACTCGCACGATTCCAGGAACTGACTTCCCGGTGGGTCACCCATCCTAGTGCTACTCTAGCACAAGCATACTTAACAGTGGAGTTCTCTCAGGATGTGTGACCGAAAAGATAAGTGCACTTTGGTGACATTGGTAGCCAAATAAATCCTTATAAGCTCTCCTCACATACTACTACTATGACTCTATAAATCTGGGTCTCACAATCACCCCCACTTATATAGCGCAACGTCTTCGTTGCGCACCAGGATCGTTACCCCCTATGATGCGAGTCCTTGACACCACACTCATCTGGGTTCGACTCTAATACCAAATTGTAACACCCTCGACCGCGCCCTTCCCGTGTGCTCCGGCGCATCTCTCTGGGCCTGCGGGTCCATCTTGTACGATGGTCAGGAGCTCTACCTCGAGAAGGCTTTAAAGTCATAATTTACTGTCCTTGCAATCACCAAACGATTTTTCCCTATGCTTTGTCCTCACTCGCAAGATTCCAGGAACTGACTTCCCAGAGGGTCACCCATCCTAGTGCTACTCTAGCACAAGCATGCTTAACAGTGGAGTTCTCTCAAGATGTGTGACAAAAAAGATAAGTGCACTTTGGTGACATAGGTAGCCAAATCAATCCTTAAAGCTCTCCTCACATACTATTACTATGACTCTATAAACCGGGGTCTCACAATCACCAGATTAATTGGTGACAACTTGTCATGTGGGAAGGTTGTTAAAGCGTGAGGTCTCGGGTTCGAGGAGCGCAAAGCGCGACGCTTGGGTTAAAAGGAACGCCATGCCACCAACAACCTACATGACTGGCTGATTTGACTAGTTTAACTGAGGTGCAGGGTTAGGACCGATGCTCTGCAGAGCCAGCCATGGATCCCGCATGATGGGTTGTTACAATATCTCTTTACTATTTTAAGCGATGCTTGAAATATTTTTTAATAAAAACTAAAAAAAATTAATTAGTTTTAAATTATGTTTATAATACGAGTGGTTTATGATAAGTATTCATAGGACCAAATTTTTTAACGGGGTGGAAAAATTAAAACCGGCAAATTATTTTAAATCGTAGGCTAAATATTGAAAATAAAATGAATTAATTTGTTTTGCTATTGCTTGAGAAAGAACCCATTTTTGATATTTTTATCCATAGATAGTAAAGTGTTTTGACTTAATTTGAATAAAATCGTGATTAGTGTGGGAATCGAAATTCGCACTGTCGATTTTTGTAATCGAAGGAAAGCTAGGAAACTCTAACTTTCCTTGAGGTCCCAGATTTCTGCTAAACTAAACAACGAGAGATCAAAATACGATATAACAAACGACGAAGTAAAGTAAAAACAGAGAATCAAAAAACAGAGCTGAGCAATCGAGATCTTATTCCGAATATGCGTTCGAGCGTTACAAAAGGTGATAAGCCGTGGCCGTGAGAGCTGTCGACGAGTGTTATGGGTGATTTTGGTTGTTCTTTGTAGCACTACGGAAGCTGGAGGTCAATGAATGTTTCGCAAAGGTTTTAGGATGTTTTAGATGAGCTTTAAGATCAAAAGATGGCAAAAAATTGCTTGTGTATTAATTTGTGGCTTAGGGTTTTTTCGTGTGTACACGTTTTTCCTTTGAGCATGGTATTTATACATGAGCTTCATGATTATCCCTCCAAGAATTGGATATATCATGATTATCTGTAAAATAAATGCATATCTATCTAAAATACATGTCATTATCTATTAATTTAAATAGCGAAAATAAAAGAGAGGCGGTGGTCGGCTGGCTTCCGGCTATGCTTGGTCGTCTAACTTCTGGCTGTCGGCTATGGGACGTCGTCTGGCTTCCTGCTTCTGGGCATTCCCCTGCTTTGAGGTCTTACTGTTGTACTCCATCTAAGTCTGGGGAATTCCCATGCGCTAATTACTCCCAACAGTTTGCCCCTTATTGCGCAGGTTCGATTCGAAGCTGTGGAATAACATGTCTTTCATGTGGCTTAGGCAGGAGGCCAGTAGTCGCTTGGCCTTTTTAGCTTTGACTTGCGCCGCCTCTGCTTTCCTTAAGCGTTTGCTTGCTTTTGGTTCAAGTTGTATCAGATAATGAGCATTGCTGTGACGGGAGGTTACGTCGGGCTCTTTGTTGTCTGGCCTCAGGGTTTCGACTTTTGAAATTTCGCGAACCGCTTGCAGCTTTCAATGAGGATTATTTTGTTTGAAAAAATCCCAGCTGCTTGACTTAGTGAAGAGGAGAGCTTAAAGCCGTTAGCAAAGATTCATGAAGATTTTAAGAGAGAATATAACTGTTACTCTCTCGCGAGATTCGCGCCAATTATTAGACGCGTGCGGTTGATTTTGATATCTCCTCTTTCTTTTAAACCTTTTCTTCCTTCTTCTTTGGCATTTTCGCTTCATCTTCTTTCTCTTCTTACTAAACATCTTGCTCCCGGAATCCCTTTTCAAGCTTTCGATCCGCGATTCTAAGGTTAGATCGTCTTCTTCTTTCTTCTTTTCGCTTCTTTTAGGGTAGATTCCAGTAGTTGGGTTTTAGGATTTCAAATCAGCCTTAGCTTTTAGGTCTTTCTTGCCCCAATCAGTTTTTAGATCCAAGATCGGAACTTTCTTGAACCCAGGCATGACCAGCTCCGACGATGAGTTTTCTCCGGTGTCCTCATCCTCCGTCGGGGCCCGTGTTCGGGGGAGGCATTTAATTAGGACTAGCCCATCTCCTGAGGTTGAGGCGTCTTTCGAGGACACGGAGATCCCTGAGGTTAACCCACTGCCGTTGCGCTCCGCCGCGGGTCTGGAGCTTATGAAGGTTGGTCCTTTCTAGAATGTGAACTCTGAGCTTTTGGAGGAATGGAAGCAGAAGTACTCCATTGGGGCAGACGTTCACTTGAGGTTTCCTGGGAAGGGTGAAAGGGTTTCTGAATGCCCAGGGGACGAAATAGCCATGTATGAAGGCTATTTTGAGGCTGGAGTCAGGGGTACAGTGCCTGCCCGGGTGAGGAAGATCTCAAAGCACTTCAATATTTTTCCTTCCCAGCTGAACTTGCCGTCTTGGAGGATTATCACTGCCATCCAGATCCTTAACGAGTTCCATGGGCTGGATCTCGGCATTGATGAGTTCCTTTACTCCTACTACTTCCCCCATGTTCTTCCGGGTGAAGGAAGGTATTACTTCCGGACTCGCGCTGGTGCTCCCATGGTGTTGGAGCTAGAGAGGGAGGAAAGGAAAGGGGCGACCTTCACAAATCACTGGGCCCAGAAGTTTGTCTTTATGAGAGTCAGGACTTCTCCTTGGTTCTTTACTCTTTGGAGATTCACTGGTAGGCTTAGGATTTTTTTGTTTCTTCTGCTCCCAGTTTGATCACTAATCCTCTTGACACTTGTTTTTTTTTGCAGAAGCGTCTACAGAGAAGTCGGAAGAGGGCAAGGAGAAGGCGGAAGAAGCTTTGAAGATTCCTGCTGAGGAAAGGAGCATTCTGTTTCTATTGAGTGAAGAAGCGTTGAACCGAAGCAGCGTGAGAGGTTTG
This sequence comes from Anastatica hierochuntica, assembly GCA_900406275.1. Classification (NCBI taxonomy): domain Eukaryota; kingdom Viridiplantae; phylum Streptophyta; class Magnoliopsida; order Brassicales; family Brassicaceae; genus Anastatica; species Anastatica hierochuntica. Next base: position 4,286 of record OVAN01012461.1, on the reverse strand, counting down.
CTCCTTGTTTCTTACTTCTTTTGTCTGCTTGCTTCTGGCTAGCTTCTTGATTGATTTTTTTGTCTTGCAGGAAATATGTCGGGATCCGAGTCCAAGGCGCTGGAGGAATTTAAGAGGGCTTAGGCGGCAAGAAAGGAAAAGTTGGCGTCTGGGAGCAAGGCTCCGGAAGTGGTAGAGATCTCAAAATCTCCTTCGACTAGGTCCAAGAGGAAAGCGACCCAGAAGGCTACCGCCTCTAGCAAGAAGCAGAGAGGTCCTCCAGCCAAGAAGCCTTCCTCCTCTATCGGTGATCTTGATGGCGCCCTAGAGCACTTACAAGGATCTGTCTTCCCTGCTCTTCCTTCTGACCCTCCTAGCTCTGGTGATCTGGGCATTTTCGACCAGGTCTAAAAGGGGTTGATCAAGGTAGTTGGCCTGCCTTTGGCTTCTGGTTGCTATTTGGCTATCTCCCTTTATTTTGGATAACCTTCTTTCTTTTTGTTGCTCAGCTTGCGGCTTCTCTCTTCCATACCAAGGACCAGGTCACCACTGAGGTGATCGCTGCAGGGAAGGCTCAGGTAGAGGATTGCCTTGCCAAGCTGAGGGCCGAGAAAGACATGTCTGCTGGCTTGGAGAAGGAGCTGAAGGAGATGAAGGATTTGCTCTGGGGGTTGGAGTCGGAAAAGGAGAAGGCGACAGAGAAGGTCCTCAGCTTGACTGAGGCGAAGGCAAAGTTGGAGGAGGAACTTGGCAACCTGGACGCCCGGGTCGCCACCTTTACGGATGAGATGTTCATGGCCGTCAATGGTGCCAGTATCATGGGGCGCTGAGAAATGGTTCAGGACTACCTCAAGGGGGAGGCCAAGTCTTGGAACTTGCAGGAGGAGTTTGAGAATTATAAGCTGGTGGCGATTGCGAAGGCAGAGGAGAATGGCCTCGTAGCTCCCACCTTTGAAGATGAACGGGCGATTCCTCCTGCCTTGGCTTCTACTCCTCCAGCAGCCTCTGCGCCAAACGTCGAGAAGTCTGCCTCTCCTGACCCTCTAGCTGCCTAGCCTTCAGACCCAGGATCAAGAAGCAGGTTGTTTTCCCCTTGTGGGATTTTATTTTCTTTTTGTTGACGGCGTACCCCTGCGTGGGTTTACTCTTGTCCCTTGTGGGCTTTGTAATGACTCTTATGGCCTTAGTGTCCTTGACTCTTCGTGGCCTTCTTGGCCTTGTTTCTGTTTGCCCTTTGGGGCTTAAAACTTATCTTCTGGCCCTTTGTGGCTTTTTACGAATATTTCTTCTGGCTTTCTTTTGTCTTTTCACCTTAGTGAGCTTTTGGCTTGGACTTAGAGATGATGCTCCGACAGAGTTTTTATCGTTAGCACCTTGGTCGACTGACTTATGGCTATTGGCTTCAAGCCTCTTTGCCTTGGACGGCTAGCTTTTACCTTTGGGCTTTTAGCCTCTTTGCCTTGGGCGGCTGGCTTCTAGCTTTGGGCTTTTAGCCTCTTTGCCTTGGGCGACTGGCTTCTAGCTTTGGGGCTTTTAGCCTCTTATCGATACTCCGACTATTTGACTTCTGGCTTATTGGTCTCTAGTCTTTACCGTGTCTTGCGAGAGTTCTTTCAGTTCCGAGTTGGGATAATCTCATTATCTCTTCTTTTTTTTGAGGGAGTTATGCTTCTCGTCCTTAGACAATGTATAGGTTCTCCAGACGCGTTCTTAGCCTCTTGATACCTGGAGGTATCTTCTGACTTGTTGGCATTCTGTTACCCGGAGGTAACCACTAGCTTGGCTTTTTTGGCCTTTTGATACCCGGAGGTATCTTCTGGCTTTTTGGCATTCTGTTACCCGGAGGTAACCACTACCTTGGCTTTTTGGCCTTTTGATACCCGGAGGTATCTTCCTGCTTTTTTGCATTCAGCTATCCGGAAATAGCTGATTTTGCTTTGCTGCACTCTGCTTCCTGCAGTGAAGCCACTCTCAGTCTTATTGATTTTGCTGGTAAGAACCTCCCCCGCAAAGGGGTCCAAGGGCCAGGCTTTTCTTCTACCCTCCACGTCTGGGTAAGTAGGTATAGGTGATGCTCCTGTGCTCATACCGCATAGCTTTTGCATTTACTATGGCCTGGTAAGCAAGGTTAAGCTTGTTTTTGCTTTCTGCTCAGCACTCTGCTTTCTGATTAGCCACTCTCTATTAAGCAGAATAAGAATTTTGTCTCTTGCTTTCTTTCGGGTATTTTCCCATGTTCAAGCAGAGTTTCTTTCTCTTTCTTTTTTTTTGCTTTTTGCTTTTGCTTTGGAAGGGTACGTTATTTATGTTACTCCTTTATTGAGGAGTAATCATTCAACTTATTTGCCCCTTGCTCTTTGCTTTTTGCTTTGGAAGGGTATGTTGCTTATGTTACTCCTTTGTTGAGTAGTAATCATTCAACTTATTTGCCCCTTGCTCTTTGATTTTTGCTTTGGAAGGGTACGTTGCTTATGTTACTCGTTTGTTGAGGAGTGATCATTCAACTTATTTGCCCTTGCTCTTTAACTGAATTTTCTCGTGAGAAAGCAGTTGTTTTATTGATGGGTATCCGTCCTTAGATGTATCAAGATTACATAAAAAGATGTAAAAAATTGAAAATCTAAATCAGAAAACGTATTTGGGGTATGGTCATCCGGGACAGGCGCGTTGTTCTAGAAGAAGTAAGACTTAAGGTGTAACGCGTTCCAGCTATTTGGCTGTACTTTTCCGTACATGTCTTGTAACTTGTATGCCCCTGCTCCTTTGACTTCCACGATTTGGTATGGTCCTTCCTAGCCAGGCGCTAACTTTCCCGCCGTCTTGTCCCTGGTATTCTCAAAGACTCGGCGCAACACCCATTCTCCTTGTTGGAACGTTCGGGTTTGTACCTTCTTGTTGTAGCTGCGAGCTACTTCTTGTTGGTACTTCTAGTTTCAGATTCTTGCAGCTTCCCTTTTTTCATCAAGGAGATCCAGGAACAAAGCCATCAACTCTTCGTTTTCTCTTGGAGTTAGAAGTTCTGACCTGGCTGTGGGGACACTGACTTCGGCTGGGGACACTGCCTTTTCTGTAGACCAGGGAGAAAGGTGTTTCGCCTGTGGAAGTCTTAACGTTGGTTTGGCATGCCCAAAGGGTAGCTGGAAGCTCTTCGACCCAGTTGCCTTTGGCGTCGTCCAACCTCTTTTTCAGAAGGTTGACTACCGTCTTGTTAGTGGATTCGGCTTGCCCATTGGATTGCGGATGTCTTGGAGCTACGAAACTCAACTTTATGCCCCAATCTTCGCAGAACTTTTAAATGTCTTGCTTGTGAATTGCGGACCATTGTCTGTAACTATCTCTTGAGGCGTTCCGAATCGTGTTACCACATTCTTCCAGAGGAACCTCTTGATTTGGACATCCGTAATTAAGGCTTCTGCCTCCACCCACTTAGAGAAGTAGTCTGTGACTACCAAAAGGTACTCCAGCTGCCCGGGAGCTGTCGGGAATTTTCCCACGATGTCCATTCACCACTTCATGAATAGCCATGGAGAGCTTATGGACTTGAGGTTTTTCGGGGGCAGCTTGGATACTTGGGCGTGCCTTTGGCATTTATCGCAGTGCTTGGCCATCTAGAGGGCTTCTTGGGCCATTGTAGGCCAGTAGTAGCCTGCCTTCTTGGCTCTTAGTGCCAAGCTTCTTCCACTAGAGTGGGATCCGTATTCGCCCTCATGCAGCTTCTTGAGGACTAGATCTGCATCTTCTGGCTTTCTACATTTGAGGTATGGACCCGAGAAGGATCTTCTATAGAGTTTTCCGTGGATCAGGCAGTAGCGGGATGCTTACCTTTTGATATTTCAGAATTCGCTCCTCAAGTTCGGCAGGACGTCATCTTTTAGGTAAGACGTAATAGGCGTCATCCAAGTTTCTTCTTCTTCTATGTTAGAGACCTAGGGCTCTTCGGTATCTTCGTCAGTAGCCGGCCATTGGAGAACCGGCAAGGGTACGATAGTTGGCTCCGTTGTTTTTAGGGCTGAGGCCAGGTTGGCCGGGGCGTCCGCATGCGAGTTTTGTTCCCTTGGGATCTGTGTGAGCTTGCATGCTTTGAATGAATCAACGAGCCTTTTAGCTATGGCCAGGTACTTGGTCATGCTAGCGTCTTTTGCTTGATAGTCGCCTTGCGTCTGGCTTACGATCAGCTGGAATCACTGTAATCTTGTAGGTTTTCTATTCCCAAGTCTTTTGCCAAGCTGAGTCCCGTAATTAAGGCTTCATACTCGCTTTCATTGTTGGTGGCTCTAAAGTTACATCTTACTGCTCTTGATACCACT
>OVAN01012460.1:0-13704 GCA_900406275.1 Anastatica hierochuntica | reverse complement strand
GAGTGATGCAGTTACTTGTTAAAGTGACTTCTGATTTAGTATAATTAGATGCATATTTTTGGACTTGAACCTTTCGGATAACCGAATTTTCGGATCCGGATTAGAATTGGATTTCGGTTCTTATCTCGGATAACCGGATACCCAAATTTTGGGTCCGGATTAGATGGGATCTCGGATCTCATCCCGGATAACCGGATACCCGAATTTTGGGTCCGGATTAAATCGGATCTCGGATCTCATCCCGGATAATCCATCCCTAATTGAATTCAATCCATTTTGAAACAGAAGGTTTCGTAAAACCCTAAACAAAGACGCTAACGCCTTAAACCCTCTCTCTCAGTTTTCTTCACAGAACCAAAAGAGAAGAGAGAATCCCATCACTCACTATACCTTTGCTTTATATCCGCCATGGGTTTCGCCGCTTTGTGCACACGCAGGTCAGCTTCTAGGTTCGCTTCTCTCACTGGTGGTCAGTTAAGTCAGGTCCGGTCTATCTCCGCCGTTATCAACCGCCCGTCGCTTGCTCCTCCCAACCATTCTCCGCTGCGTCCTTTCTACTCTCGTGCCTGTCTTTACTCGACGGCTATCGATCGGTTGAGCCCTGAGCAAACGCTTCTCCGAGTGATTGATTCCGAGATCAATTCCGCCATCGGTATTGATGATCGCGATTTGGTAATTTCACTGCATCTTGCTCATATCGAGCTGCTTTGGTTCGATGAAATCAAATCAATCATATTGATTCTCCTTACATTTACAAGATATTTGTCTCTGGGGTTTGAGATAGTTTTGTTCTTAAATTCCATTGAAATTTTGGTTGGTAGCAGGAAGAAGAGACGACTTCAGGGAGCTTCCCTTTCAAGATTGAAGACAATCCTGGACATCAGACTGTAACATTGACTAGAGAATACAATGGAGAACATATTAAAGTTGTAGTAAGCATGCCTAGTTTTGATGCTGATGAAAATGATGTTGATGATGATGATGATGATGATGATGGTACTAGTAATGGTTCAAGTATTCCATTAGTTGTGACTGTTACCAAGAAGAGTGGACTTAGCCTAGAGTTTAGCTGTATGGCTTTCCCTGATGAGATCGCCATCGATGCTTTATCTGTGAACCATCCCGGGAATTCTTTGGAGGATCAGATGGCCAATGAAGGCCCTGATTTCGAGTAAGCGTTTGTCCATAAAAAAAAATGTAGATAGTAATTGCAATTGTAAAGGTATATATAGGATAGGCATGTGGAGGAAGGTTTATATAATGTTCCCTTCGTCGTTTTTTCGCAGAGATTTAGATGAGAATCTGAAGAAGACGTTCTACAAGTTTTTGGAGATCAGAGGAGTGAAAGCAAGCACGACGAATTTCTTGCACGAGTACATGATGAGAAAAGTGAAGCGAGAGTACTTGATGTGGTTGAAGAATGTTAAGAAGTTTATGGAAGAATGAAGTACATCTTTTTAAGTACCTAAGAAAGTCAGAAATGTAAGAATGAGATTGTCAAAAGTCTCTTGTGTTCTACCACTTTTTCTGCACAATCATTGAAAATTTATGGTAATGACTTTCAAGTTACTTTGCATTCACTTCTGAATCCCTATGCAAATCCGGAGATATCGATAGAGAAAGCCGAAAAAGAGTAGACTCTGGAAGGAGAAATGAGATAGATCAGAAAAGTGTAGGTAACTTACAAGGAGTTTTTTTTTAACAAGAGAAACTAATACAGAACATGTTCTTCATCTTACTAATGGAACTTATTTTTGGTGCAATCCCTAAAGCCCTAAATCAGAACCACTACATAAGAGAGGGTTCCCAAATAATATAAGTAGAGTAATAATAATAATAATAATCATATAGGACTATATGATGTTTAGCAGAGAGGAAACTAAAAGCCCATCCTCTCCTCTGTGTCTCTCTCCAAGTCTCAACACAAACACACATAAAGCCTTCTAAGATTGGATGGGAATGTCTTGATGGGTGTAAACAATCCCATTGTCTCCATCAACAACTTGTCCATTTCCTTTCATTATCCTGCAATCATCGCGGCTCTTACTCTCAGAACATTTCACCATGAATATTACAATTAAGCTAAGAGAAAGAATCTCATTGTTCGGGTGTGTTTTGAGAAACTAGAACTGTACCATCTTGTCGTAAGTAATCCTTCAACTCCAACTGGACCACGGGCATGGATCCTCCCTGTGCTTATTCCCACCTATATATATATACCAACCAAAACTTACTTCATCATCCACAATTCCTATGTTTTTATGTTTAATACATTGGATCATTTGTATGTCTCTCTCACTCACCTCAGCACCCAGTCCAAATCGAAAACCATCTGAGAATCTTGTGCTTGCGTTGTGGAAAACAGCAGCACTGCTCAACGAACACACATCTTTCAGTCAGTAACCAACTTAATGAAAGACAGAAATTCACCAAGATTGTCATCTAGTACTTTACCTGTCCACTTGGCGAAGAAATAGCTCTGCAACTTCGGGATCCTCTGTCACAATGCAGTCTGTGTGTGCACTGCTCACAAGAAACAAACAAGACAAGATAAGAAATTGCAAAAGTCAATGTCTGTTATGTCTGAGTTTTTGTACCTCCCATGTCGGTGAATGTGATCTATAGCACCATAAACGTCTTCTACCATTTCAACGGTGCAAGCTTTGGAACAGTACTCATGATTGAACGACCGTGCTTCTGGTATGTTCAGTATTGCACTTGCCCTTGGTCCACCAAACAAAGTGACTCCTGCAGTTAAATATACCGGCACGAGTTATATACAACTCTACCAAGCCTTCACGATTACAATAGACCGACGAATACATGGCCCATTTAACACCTACCATTGCTCTGCAGAACGAAAATAAGCTCATTGACCACAGCATTCTGCTCTAGATCCTTATGCACAAGAAGGGTTTCCTGACAAGAGAAGGAAGGGAAGATGAAATAAGTCATGAAATTAAGAAATCCCCTGTATTACCGAAAATTGAAAATGAGGTAAGGTAAAAAATCTCTTACCATTGCATTACAGGCTGCTGGATAATCCAACTTTGAATCAGAAACTATGCATTTTGCCATATCCAGATCACAAGACTTGTCGATGTATACATGACAGATTCCATCTGGAAGTACACAATTAAGCCATCATCACTCTCTGGCACAATCCAGCTAAAGAATCTTATGGAAAAGATAAACTTGAAACCTTACCAGCATGACCTAGCACAGGTATTTTTGTGGTATTTTTTATCTGGGAAACAAGCTTGTTGCTGCCTCTTGGGATCACAAGATCAATAACGTCATCAAGCTGTAGCACAAATGAAAATGATGGGTCTCCAGTTTAACAGAATATATAAAGACTTGTTGCAGCTCCTAATTTGACAATATGTTTACCTTGAGCAAATCAGGAATCTCTTCTCTTGAAGTCACAAGTCCGATGAGCTTACCTCCAACAGTCTCTGGGATTGCATCAGTGATCACCTAGAAAATTTTCCGAAAAATTAAAAGAATTAGTGGCATATATTGAGGAAGCCATATCAGAACGTATCCACTTATTACTCCAAGCTAAAACTCTTGAAGCGTTGTACCTTGTGTAAGATAGCATTTGATCGCCGGGCCTCCTTTCCACCCTTCAATAGAAGACCATTTCCACTCCGGATGGCAAGTGAAGCAATCTGTTTGGTTTGTTGTAAAGGACAGCTTTAGCAAATTCATAATCTAAGAAGAGAAAAGAATTTGACTATTAACATACCTGGACAAGTGCATCAGGCCGAGATTCAAAAACTATCAGGAGTACGCCTAACGGGGATGAGGTTTTCTCTAAGACAAGACCATCTGCAACCTGTAAAAGGAATAGCCAGGAAGAACAAATAGCATAAACGACTATTGGATGTCAACTAGGATACTCCCATTCTTCCTTTAACTAATAGAATTTAAACTAATTACGTGATAACTTTCTCCTCTGATCACCTCAGTTTTCTTTAAAACACGGCCTATTGGATCTTCCATTTCTGCTAGCTTACGAACTGAAGCTGCAAGGCTCGAGATCTAACGAGCACAAAAACAAGAAACATTAGGAAAAAAAGGTCTTAAGAAGAGGTAAAACTGGCTTATTACCACACCACAAATGCTGTCTTACCTTCCCAGGTGTCATAACTAAGCGAGCCACCAATGACTCGTCAAGTCCGACTTCTTGTGCTGCAGCTACATCTAATTCATTCTCAGCTCTGATTGTTTTTTCATTTGCTTCAAGAGCATTGGCGACAGCATACAGAATTTGTTTCCTCTCTTCTGAAGATAAGGCCTGTACCAAATTGCAAACAGAATTAAGTATATACAAGCATCAGTTAGTTTTACTATTTTCAAAACAAAGTACCTGAAGCTTTCTGGAACTTTCCCTCGCAGCAACTGCCATGTCACGAGCACTAGAGTCCGTGATTGGAGCCCATAAACGAGCATCTTGATGGAACAAAGTTCCAATACGCACTCCTCTGAGGATTTTATCTATGTTCTCAGCTGAATACCCACTTCAAAAAAACCAAAAATTGATATCAAATTTTTCATCTAACAGAATATTCTGCTGATTATGATGCTAAAGGGCTAAGAAAGTGTAAACGAGATCAGAAACATTTTATAAATCATGATGTGTGTAAAAGGACCTGTACCTGGTTATGATGACTGGAATCCCAGCATAAGCAGCATTCACTGCGGCTTTGACTTTTGCAGTCATACCCCCTCTCCCTAATCTTGACTTGTCGCCGAATGTAATCTCGTCTTGATGTTTTTCTTTAACAAATGTGTGGATCAACTTCGAGTTAGGATCACTTGGAGGACCTGTGTATAGACCTTCCACATCACTCAGAAGAATCAGAAGATCAGCTTTCAGTTCCAACGCCAATAGAGCAGCTAAGCTATCGTTATCCCAGAAAATACCAGAGGAATCCTGCATATATTAGGCGCAGTGAAGCTGAACATTAGACTAAAAGATTCAAACAAACACAAACTGTTTATTAGTATTCCTTACAGAGTGAGCGCCAAAAGGGACAAAAGACAATCGACAAACCTGGTATGGAGCTCTTCTGGTGCTTATAGCATCATTCTCATTGAAAATTGGAATAACTCTCAAATCCAGCATCGACTTGATTGTCTCGTTAAGTTGCTTCCTGAAATCCTTATCTCTGAAACTGCTATCATTCACCAGCAGTTGAGCAGCCGTCACATCCAACTGGCCAAAGAAACAACAGGAAATAAAGACATCAATATTTAGAATTTAACACAACAATCTTTAAAAATAAACAAAAGCCATATACTAATTATTCTTCTTTCCATTAAAAGGGATATTCACCTGGTCGAACATAGTCTCATAATAAGCCATAAGGCTGCTCTGTCCAACACCAGCACACGCCTTCCCATCAAGTTCACTCTGAGGCTTCTGGAGATCCGCAAAGCTACAAACACCATTAAGAAAAAACTCATCAACACACCAAAAACAAAACTTTTTGAATCACAAACATAAAAAAGAAGAAAACACATCTCACTGCCAGAAAGCAAAACACATAAGCCAAGCCAATGGTTCCCATCAACCGTTTAAAGGGAAATGGTTGAACGAAAAAAAAGGTAGCCATTTAGCTTAAAACCTGCTATTGACTAATTGTCTGTATCGAAGCCTTTGCCGGCCAAGGCCAACCGCACCAGATGACACCAAAATCACCTCGAATCCATCCGAGTTCAATTCCGCAAGCTGACATTATATATATTTATTTTTTTTACGAATCAAAGGTGCAATTTACATCATATATATTCACATATCTCTTTCCTACAAAACCTTTTGTTTCTCATCATTTGAAAATTAATCAAAAGCTGATTATTGATAATTACCTGCTCACACAGTGCTCCTAAGCGACCAAGAGCCAATCTTCCACCTTTTCCAGTAACAACAGCAGTCCCAACCTATACATTAACAATTCATAAAAACAAAGATTAATCACAAGAAATTACTCAAATATTTCTGATTTTCAAAAACATGCAAAATTAAGATTAGTTAAGAAGAGATTAATTAAATTCAGATTTTACAAAATCTCTATAATACTCGATTTTTCACATTACCAAAAATGACTTTCTCAGCTTTAAAACAGCTTAAATACGAAATTAAAACACACGCTATCACCAATCCAACATCAACTTACGATGAACACACTTGAACAGATAAGACGAACGACGATCGAACGCCGAGAAAAACATCATCATCAACAACGATTCAAATTCAATAATTAGTAAACAAAAATCTGAGAATGCGAACATTTCTCCACGAAACAGAAGAGAGATAGAGAGAGTATATATATTTATATAACCTTAACGACGATACGCTTGACGTCTTTGGTGAAAACGCGTGAACGATCTAACTCCTCCATTGTTTTCGCCTAACCACAAAGGAACGAGTTAACTCAGTCAGAGCCAGTGAACGAGTTTAAGGAGAAAAATATCTGGTGAGTGAAATGTGGAGATGACAAGGGGAGAGATACGAAGGGGTTTATAAACACAACGCCAACCAGAGAGCTCAGGTCTTACCAACTAACCAGAAATCGCCACGTCTGCTAGTAAGGGCAAATCTGGAATATTTTATTTTAACCGATGAAGTGGAATGATCTCATTGGGTGATGCATGGTAAAGAGATTAGGGTGCGTCACAGAGGATGAATGCTTCGGCTGATGGGGGTATTTTGGGAAATGAAAAAATCGGCGGCTGAGGAAGCGTCGTGGACTTGAACAATACAAAAAGGGCGAAACTGGACAGCGAAGCAAATTTTAGATGACGTCTCTAATTTTATTTTATGCGGCGCCACAACAATTTTTATGATTATGCTTTTTCATATATTTTAGACTATAGAGGGCAATGACTATGATGTAGCTAATAAAATAATATATAAGAAATATTTGCAGAGTTTTTTTGACGTCAATATTCATAATAAAATAAGGTATTTATATATTATTATTTTTCAAATACGTCGATATTATTTAAGTGTTTTTTTTTATCGACCAAGGGCCACACAAAGGGACTCATCCGATATTCCATTTATCCTTATTATTACAAAAGGAGAAAAGTCGAACTCTTTATCCACACCAGTAGCTCTCTTGCCTCTTGGCACTAAATTATGACACATTCAACATCTGTATTATTATTTACGAAATACATTTAATTTATAAAAACTTACATCAAATGCTTTTAAATATATATATATATAAAGGAAAAAACAATCTATAATCCATAAATAAAATTATATTTACAAAATCTCATCTTCTTTAACAAAAAAAAAATCTCATCTTGAATTCTTTTTTCTGAAAAAATCAAAATAATTATATTTATTTTAAAAAGAAATAACGAATCCTAAAAATAAATTTATGTTTTACAATTATTATTTTCAAAATAATGTAAAATAACATATATTTCCAGATAAACAATATATTCTTATCTATATAAATTTATAATTATTTAGTTGTATAATAAAGAAAATACTGATTTTTGAAATAAATAAAAAAACATAAAAACTAAAATATCTAAGAAAAAGTTATTTAATTCTATAAATAAAAATTGATAAATAATTAATAGTTTATATTTTCTTAATAATTTATTAACTAATATAATCATAAAACATAATTATCTCTAAGATCATGTTACATATGATCACGCGGAATACACTTCAGCATTGTAATATATTATTTTTATAAATGTAATCTTCTCTACAAGATACTATATATAGTTTCTAACTTTTTTTTATATCAGACACTATAGTTTTTTCATTTTATTGTTATAATTGAACATTATTTTAAAAGAGATGAGTCTACTACGAGTTAATTGAAATAATATAAAAAGTATGATTTAGTTCACCACGGTTAAAAACCTTATCCAATTCTTAAAAAAAAATTAATCTTACCTATAAAATGAATATATAAAAACTAATAAAATAGATGTGTGGTCGCGCGAATCAAACTATAGAGCTTGATCCAAGCAACCGCACATATGTTTTTTAAATTTTTATATATTCAATTTATGACTAATCATGTTTAGATTTTTGTTCAATTTAAATTGCCTAATCTCCTTCCTATTTAAATCTCTAAAGGGTTTTCGAGAGCTGATGAGACGGACGTTACATATTCTTTCTTAGCTTTAGAGTTTTATAGATAACTTATATGTCTCCTTGTATAGATTAACAAAAATAACATTAAGAATTTTCTGATATTTTATGGTATCAAAGCCACGATTCTTAAAATTGGGTCCAATTTCGTCTCTACTCTTCTTGTTCAAGGGAGAGTGGTTCGTAGAGAGAAAAATTTGTGGTTGTGCTTAGAGTTCGTGACTAGAAAATTACATTCATGGAAGAAGCAAGAAACATCACAACGACCGAAAATTCGAAGATTAAAACCGTAAAAGCGTCAAAAAATGAAACCGACAAGCAGTAATTACAACCGAACAAAGTCGGAGACCGTATTTACATGAAATTTAACAAATGCAAAAACGTATTGCATAGTATAATGGAGTTTTGTGACAATTTATATAATGCAGTATGTGACAAGGTTGTATGTAAAACCAATTTAACAAATGCAAAAACATACTACATTATATTTTTTTTTTCACAAAGAAATACGATTTTATTAATAACCAATAGACGGAATACTCCGCAGAGCTGACTTAGTTAAAGTCTCGGCAGAAACATTATTTATACGCGAAATAAATTTAAAAGAAAGTTTTTGAAAAGCAGGTATCATTCGTTGAATATCACAGAGGATCCCGTGGAGATCAATGTGAGACTCGTCTCGATGAAAGAGGTTGACCAAGACTTGAGAGTCCGTGTAGAAACGAACGACTGTATAGCCTTGAGATATGGCTTTTTCTATAGCCAAAAGCACAGTCCAAGCTTCCGCTAGCAGGGGCGACAACACATGTTGGCGAGTCTCCGTGAACTCCCCGAGTAAACAACCCGCATCAATAGTAAAATAATACCCAATCCCACAGGCCAAAGTAGAAGAATTCCAGGCAGCATCACTGTAGCAGGCTATGCCACCAGCAGCCGTATCCGCATCTAAGAAAGCAACTGGTTCGGAGACACGTGATAGGCAAGGCTTATTAATGAGAGCTTCAGTCCAGAGACGTGCTACCCTTGTAGCCTTTCTTATAATCTCAGAAGCAGAGCATAATATGTTTGAGAAAACACCATCGTCTCTCGCCAGCCAAATAGACCATAATATCCACGCCACAAAGGTAACTTTACCAAGGCTTGTAGGCGGTAGTGAGCGCGCCGTAGCCAAGCTTTCCAAGAACAGCCGCAGTGTAGGTGGAGAGCTAAAAGATGGCAGCTCAATCGGCGCAATATTCCAGACACTTTGCGCAAAAGGGCATGTGAGCAGAGCGTGATCAATTGTTTCTACATGTCCACACCTAAAACATAGGTCCGAGACATCTATACCACGATGGCAGAGTTGTGCTCCAACCGCTAAAGCGCCATGTAGTGCACGCCACAAGAAAGATTTAATTTTGGGAAGTGCATGAATAGACCACACAAGTTTCTTCCATTGGAAGTTAGTATCCGCATGCTGCGGTATTGAAGACACAAGGTATTGGTATCCTGACTTCACCGAGTACAAACCACTCTTGTTCAACAGCCAAACTAGTTTGTCATGGCCCGCCAGACGGCCTCGCGGTAGATGGCTTATTAAAGGAGCATAAGAGAGTATATAGAGAGCAATTTTATCCCAATCCCATTGGTTTGTCTCTGGGTCAAGCAATTCCGAGATCGTGAGATGTTCTAGTTGAGAGGAAACATGTCCTATGTGCCGCAAAGGCTGCGTAACCGATAACCAAGGATCGGTCCACATATTAACTTGTTGTCCATCTCCCACCAACCATCCGAGGTCATTCTGAAGCACATCTCTCCCTATGAGCACGCCACGCCAGCCATATGAAATGTTAGATGCTGCCTTAACCGAAAGAAAAGGTTGATGGCGACAGTACTTTCCCAAGAGTACCCGCGCAACAAGAGCCTCCGGATGTTGAAGTATTCGCCAACTGAGTTTGGCAAGTAAAGCATCGTTAAAGGCCTCTATATTCCGAAAGCCAAGCCCTCCCGCCTCCTTAGGTTGAGTCATTTTATCCCAGGAAACCCAAGCCATCTTATGCGCGTCTTGCTTCGAATCCCACCAAAATCGAGAGAGAGCTGATTGTATACGATGGCAGAGTGACAAAGGGAGTTTAAAGCATGTCATAGTGTACGTGGGAATTGCCGAGAGGACCACCTTTAACATGACCTCTTTCCCGGCCGCGGATAGGAAACGTGTAGACCAGTTTAAAGAGCGTTGGCGTATTCGATCCACAAGACTAGTAAAAAGGTCTCTTTTGCGCCTTCCAAAGTGTTCCGATAGTCCTAGATACTTCCAAGTTCCGCCTTCATTGTGAATATTAAGAGTACGCTTAGCAATCATTCTCTGTGTCATAGGAGTTTTCGAGGAAAAAGTGATGGCCGACTTCTGGACATTGATCAATTGTCCCGAAGCTCGTTCATATGCATGTATGATCTCTCGAAGAGTCCTACAACTCGCTGTGTCCGATTTACAAAAAAACATTGTATCATCAGCGAATAACAGATGATTAACCGGTGGACTTTGACGAGAAATCTTAATACCCGGAAGTGACCCGATAGTTTGTGCATTACTGCAGAGACCCGACAACACCTCGGTACAGAGAACAAAAAGTGATGGTGAGAGGGGATCCCCCTGCCGCAGCCCCCGAGACGGCGTGACCAAGCCTTTAATGGCCCCATTTATCATGAAAGAATAAGTGACAGAAGTCACACATGCAAATATCCACTTAATCCAAGTTTTGTGGAAACCCAAAGTCTCCAGAACAACTCGTAGAAAATCCCACTCGACACGGTCATATGCCTTTGTCATATCTGTCTTGACCGCCATCGTACTTTGTTTTGTTGCCTTCGAGTTGCGGAGGTAATGAAGTATCTCATGAGTAATCAAAACATTGTCGGAGATTGCCCGATCCGATACGAAACCGGATTGATTTTCAGAGATTATCTTCGGCAAAACCACACTCAACCGGGCAGATAGAATTTTTGCAATAATCTTGTAAAACACATTGCATAAAGAAATCGGTCTGTAATCCGATACTCAACGAGGATTTTGAATCTTTGGTATTAGTCGCACGTGGGTATGATTTTGGCGAGAAGAAAATAATCCAGAGTGAAAAAACGCCCCGACTTCGCGGGTAATATCCGTACCAATAATGGGCCAATATGTATGAAAGAAACCGGAGGAGAAACCATCCGGTCCGGGTGCCTTTTATGGATTAATGGCGAATGCAGCTTCACGTACTTCTTCATGGGTGGGATTACGTATAAGAGCTTGATTTTGGTCATGAGTGACACGTGAAGAAAGTGCTAGTTGCACTACATGAAGATCCCGTGGGCCATCAGAAGCAAAAAGGTGATCATAGAAGGATGTTATAGTCTGAGCAATCTCATGCTCCCGATAGCGACAGACTCCATTGCTATCCTCAATGCTCATTAGCCGGTTTTGACAGCGCCGATTACGCGAGACCGCATGAAAGTATGCGGAATTAGAATCTCCATTCTGAAGCCATAAAATGCGACTTCGTTGCTTCCAGAAACTATCCTCATCACTGTATGCTTGTTGAAGAAATTGAGATAACCTGGAGATTTCGGCCTCATCGACGGTAGGAGAAGACAAAGCTAAATCCAAAGCAGCTTGTGTCTCATTGATTACCCGCCGACTATTGAAGTTTTGAGCACGCGTCCACTTTATAAGCTCGGCCCGACATTGATTCAGCTTGGATTCAACCGTATGAATGTCATTTCCATTCCAAACTTGAGCTATAAGATCATAGACTTCATCTCGTGCCTGTAGCCGAGCGTCAAATCTAAATATACCCTTTCTTGGTAATAAATTGTCATCTAGAAAAGTGAGTAAAGGTCTATGATCTGAACCCTCAAACTGGAGTTATTCCGAACGTCCCGAAGAAAACATTTCAATCCAAGCATTATTCGCCAATACCCGGTCCAAACGAGCGTGGACTAAGTGGTCATGTCGCATGCCACGCCATGAAAGGCAGTTACCAGAGTAGCCAATGTCCCATAAACCATTGCGAGAGACAAAGCTGCGGAAATCAATAAAGGATCCTTCCAGTCTTGGTGGCCCGCCGCGTTTTTCTGCTTGGTAGAGAAGTTCATTAAAGTCACCTACAAGACACCAAGAGGTGTCTCTATCTTCAACAAAAGAGGTAATAACATCCCATACATGATTTCGGTTAGATTGAACCGGGTCACCATACACAAAAGTGTAATAAAAGGAGTAATTTTTAAACTTAACCAAAGTGTCAATAAAGTTTGGAGAAAAGGAAAGCACAAATAACTCAATATCAGATTTCCAGAACAAAGCTAAGCCACCGCGTAGCCCAACAGGTGGTACAATGAAATTGTGTGCATATCCCATCCAGCCGAACACTTGTAAAACAAAAGCATCTTGATTCTTCGTCTCCATTAGGAACATTATGTCAGGAAAGAGTTTCAGCCTCAATCCTCTTAGACGTCGAACTGTCAAGGAGTTCCCAAGACCCTGACAGTTCCAACTTGCTGTGATCATTGGGCTGTGGATGGTTTATGGGAAACCATCAAACCCTTGGAAGAGGAAGACTTAGAAACTCTAACAGAAGAGGAGACTTTAGAACTACGAATACCCTCAGTAGGAGGTAAATAATCAGCTGAAGTTGAATGCGATTTTCCACGTGGAGAGGATCTCGCAGAAGATGTTTTCTTGGTGGGCTGCTTCTTTGATCTGGCGGCATGGAGTGATGCAGATTTACGCTTTGGAGCCGGTTTTGTAGCACGGGACTTAGAGGAGGATCCAGGTCCTAGCCGAAAGCGCAGTGAAGCTGCCGCTTAAGGCTCATCTTGTGATGAGAGGTCAGATGGCACTTCAACCCTTCTCTGGCGGTCTCCAATGCGGGAATTAACTTCCGGCTCATAGGTGACGTGAATGTCTTGGAGATTGTCTGACGACACATGCACAGTTGATTGAACTTTCTTACCCGAATGCAAAGTCAAGTCAACCTCACGCTGGTGGGATCCAAGCCGCTCAGAAACATGTTTCTTCGGAGGTAAGGGAGGATCAGAAAGACGCTCCTGATGTTATCACATTTTCGCGTTTTAGAACTAGGCTTTAGATGCATTTTCATATCATTAAGCGTCGCATTTAGAGTTTTTAAGATTAGTTTTTAGTCGTTTTTAGTGTTTCGTGTCTAGAGTCCTAGGATTGCATATTCCTCTCTTTTTTCACCATTTTCAGGTTGTCTAAGATCAAAAACGGAAGAACAAACAAAGTCGAACGGAGCCTCAAGTCGCAAAAGATGGAAAACCACATTCAGGCACAATACGGACCACAAATACCGACCTACGCGTGTTATGCGCAGGTCGGTATTCACATACCGACCATCCTCTACCGAGCTACGCGCATCTGTATTGAAACCAGGGGATTTGNAGCTGAATACCGACCCCAATACCGAGCTGCGCATACCCTGTCTAGCTCGGTATTCGAATACCGACCGCAATACGGAGCTGCGCCCCTGAAACGCATAGCTCGGTATTTAAATACCGAGCTGCCGATACCGAGCTACGCGGGTCCGTATTGAAAC
>OVAN01012459.1:0-13705 GCA_900406275.1 Anastatica hierochuntica | reverse complement strand
ACAAAAATATTGCAAACACCAGTCCGCGCGTAGCGCGGACATAGTCCTAGTTTGAAATTAAAAGTCTTCTAGTATAAATTTTCGAGGGGTATTTGTTATTACTATAAGTCAGACAAATTCAAAGCATTATCTCCATCTTACATGAGTACTTAGTTAGGTTATACAGTTTTGTTCCTAGGGGATCCGAGCCATGTAACTCTCTATCGGCAAGATATGATAACATTTCAACCTGGCCCAAAACGTGAAACCCATTTCCATTAGGCTTTAAACAAAACCGAGTTTAGTATACATTATCATAACCCAAAAAATCATGATTTATATAGATGCGTTAAGTTATTGCAATCAAGTTTTCTTCTCTAATTTTGTTACTCCCTCCAATTTGATGTTTTAGAGTTGGACACACAATAATAAACCATATACTTTTTTTTCTTCTCAATTCTCTTCTTTTATCTAAACACAACATTAATTAAAATCAATCCAACAAATAGATTATCACACTGCATAATGCAAATGGTCATAAACAAGTTCGGTCCAAGTGGGTAGGGCAGAGGTGTCTTCGTCCATGGACCTGGGCCAAATCAAAAAAAATTCTTAAGAGAAAGAAAGCCAACTTTTTGTAATTTTAGGGTGTTTAGGGTCCATATTTTTCATTTCCAATAAGACATTTATTCTTTTATTCTTAGTTTGATGAACCTAATTTTTTTTTAATGTTATGAAGGATTTAATTTGTTTTTTTGCCCTAGAATCTCCAAAATTATTGGACCGGGCCTGGTCATAAACCTCAAATAAACTTAACATTTTGCATTGAAATTTAAAAATATCATCTAATATAAAATAAAAAGTAAATTCTAAAACATCAAATTAAAAACGGAAGGAGTATTATATTAGTGAAAAAATCCGAATTGATTTTTGACTGAAATATGGATAAAAAAACTATAGTTGAAATTAGTTCTCTTTGCAAGGTACCAACAAATATTGAGTAAACTCTTCGTGTCAACTCCTCTCTTTATTTTTATATGAATGTTTGCTTATGAAAAAGGGACAATATGACGGGGAAAAAAGACTATACGAAGTTGTCCCACAAGTGGAGTACAAATGCAACTTATTTGACCGAGTAAACGAACGCCTCACACAAACTAAAATGTAGTAAGATGAGTACTTAACATACGTAACATAAGTACGATGAGTATTTATTTAGATAAACATATTATGTTTTGATATTAGTTACTAGATATTAACAATTTGGGATCATGATATGTAGTTTATGATTTTTAATACTGATTTTATCACTTCACCATTCCGATTTGACATAATGGATATTGCCGACATTTTAGAAGTAATTCTTCTGTGACATCCGTGGTCCGGAAAAAAGATTGGAAAGAAGAAAAATGAACATCCACTTGATATTTATGAAAACTACATTCACTATAACATTTTTATTGGGATATACTTGCACCCACTTGACTTTGTATGTATTAGAAGAATTATAACAGCATTATAGTATATATGAATATAGGTAGATCACAGATGTATTTAACAGCCACTATAATTTTGAGTTTTTGTAGTGAGATTTGTTTTATTATTGCAAAATGGAAAACAAAGTTGACCAACATGAATAACTCAAAATGCAAAAACCTTTTTGACCAAGTAAACAATTAAACATGTCAAGCAAATCAAGACCACACCACTATCCGTCTCCAATGTAGTCTATATAAATGCTTGAATCCTAATCAAAATGATCATCATTCACTATTAAGATGGCGTCGTCTATAGTCTCGTCTATAATTTTCATTCTTTTTTTCATAATATTTTCATTTTTTGTTGATGGAAAATTTTTTGCTCCCTATATAGAACGCCGCAAATTGAGTGAGTCCTCTACTTATATTGTATAGACACTGATTAGTTAATTTGACGTTTTTAACTCATTATCTTTCTTAGTTTATTGAATAGTTCAATAAATTACCTAAAGGACTGTCGCTCTAAATGTAATGTTCAATGTGTAGGTGGAGCAAAAGAGACAATGATCCTGAGGAGGAACTTGGGAGGAAATGAGAGCAAAGGCTCTAAAATTGCAACTTCACCAAGTAAGACGCAGTCCGCTGGACAAAAAACCGCTAAAAATGAACCAACCAAAAGCCATCCTGATGAAGTGACGACTCAAGGGCGTCGACAAGTTGATTACACTGCCCTTACTAAAAGGCCACTCGCGAGTTGCCACTTCTACGAGCGATGCAGTCGTTCAGTCTCAAACGCTACCAATAATACTCATTCCTAAGGGCACATATTTTTTTTGTTAAAGGGTTTTCTTTATTAAACTAATAGTACAAAACAAAATAAGAATAGGATTTTACAAATGGAACGATACAGAGCATACAAACCAAACCAGGTGAAACCCGGTCCCTAACCAGTGGTGTACTACACCCGTTACGGAACTCCGTCCTAGTCACATCGCCGTAGCGGAACAGTGGCCTTCGTCACAACGCTATACGGTTTTTCGACCCTGATTAGGCTAGTCTCCACCGGAGAGTAGCAGTCTGTCGTCTCCGTACCTTGTGCAAGAAACCGGGATGAAACCGTAGCTGCACCGTCACCAAGAGCATTTCCGTGAACCTGCACAAAGAGAAAACATATCTTTCCTATCTTCGACGGTCAAATGACCTACCGAAGATACTGGGATGGAAAGCCTTGAAGCGTGCTGCCGTCGAGAAAGCAGTAGGCCCCTAATGACCACCGGAGATTACGCCTTCCCGTCACGCTTCGCCTCAGAGAACCTGAGGACGATTTCTCTTCGAAACGCACAATGCAAAAACCTGTGGCAGACAGATAGAAGCACAAAGCGAAGATATACTCACCGGAACCCCAAAAGCGAGGTCGCGGGATCACTTCTGGGGTCACTCATGAGACGCTGCCGAGGAGCTGAGAAGCCTAAGATAGGAGCCGATCTTCCAATCGGTCTAGTGCATCGCCATAGACGACGCCGCAAGCTAGCTGAGGGAGGATCCACACGCACATCAACGAGCGCTGTCCACCTGACACACGACAAGTAGAGAAGGCTCGGCACGCGCCGTCGAGGAAGAAGTCTCGACGCCCTATCTAGATGTGGTCAATGAGCTCTTTCTACACCAAGACACCAAGGCGAGGAAGTGAAGCATCACCGACGCACCATCCCATTCCAAAACCGAACCCACAAATCAGATTTAAGCTCGGATGTGGCTCTCTGACCACCACGCGCCATTGAATCGAACGGAGAAGGGGCCATCAAACTGATCCAGAGCTGGATCTGAGAAAAAGATTGAAGACCCGTGCTCCTGCATAATCCCTAAAACGCCGACCTCAACCCAGCTAGGCCACACTGACTCCTCGCCGTGAATCCAGAGAGCCCAAGAGATCTGTCGATCTGAGGAACCTCGCGAGCGGATCTCAGAGCCGAGCAAACCTCCCGACTTCCAGAGACAGTAGCATATCGGAGTCTGTTTTGCTTTCGCCGGAGAAAAAGCAAAAAGAAAAAAGGAGGAGGGGGTTGAGAGAGGCCTCCGCCGTCGGACCTTCCTACCACCAGACGGCGGAGCTAGCAGAGGCAGATCGAGATTTTTCTTATTTGGGGAGGAGAGAGAGGAGTGTTTTCCTCGAAAGATAATGTTTTTGGGACTTTTTGGTTTCGTCTAGTTACCAGGTTTTCCTAAGGGCACATATTGTGCTATGGAGTCTCCTTTACCAGGTTTAAAGCATTGAATTTGTATGTTGTGGTGGGCTTTCTATTTTTATGTGATATTTTTCCTTTCATCCTTCAATTAACAAAAAGTCATAAATTCGAACTATGTTGGGAGATGTTGTTTCGCCATTTTATATTGTTTGATATCGTCATGTGGAGATTAAGAGTCCACAGAACTCCAAATCTCTTGGCCATCCGAAAAAATATTATACAAGTGTTTATTATCAATGGAAATAAAGTACTTTTAACTTTCTTGATCGATACGCTTGTGATTTTTCATCATATCGCTTGCAATTTTTCTTGATTGATCTTTCTTTATACATGCTTCTTGAACACACACGAAATCATTCAAGGATGTGAATCAGACTTGAAAAAAGAAAAGAAACGAAGTACCTCGACGACATCACATACGCGTGAATATCCTCGTATATCAGGCTCCGCACCTTATTCAAAGCATACAACTTATACGTCTATGTTTATCGATCTTATTCTGATACATACGTTATGACAAGAACCCTGAACACATTCAATTCTTGACATATGTATGCAATAGAAGAGACTACTTATAGGATTCAGCTTCCGCGAGGATTTAATCATTTACATATATACATATATTGGATATTTTCTTTCTCTTGCGTTCTGTTGGACTATACAAGGAATAAAAAATAGAAATTATATATATACACACACACACACACACATATAACACCAAATTCTGCCAAAACAAATAATGCAACACAATTAGAAAACAACAACAAGAAAGAAAGCAACTCATTAGACCGAGTAAACTAATGACTAGAAGGGACCAACATCCAACAACCCACACAAACCAAGTATTAGAGCATCTATTAAAACCCATTATCATGACACTTTAACAAGTCCATTAGCCCATGTCATTAGGTTTTGGCTAGCAAGAGAGATCCGGAACATATGCTTGTAATGCCATCCCACTGTAGTAACTTTGAGAGTTGTCAAGAACAACTTTCCTCCTTTCTCTAGAATGATTTCAATCTAAGAATTTCTTAAGTTTGGTGTTCTTTGATTAAGTTTTTTCCTTTTACTTTTCATTGCACATAAATAAAGCCCTTGGTGAGCTATTTCCTTTCCAAGTTTTATTCTTCTTTTCAATTAGCTCATTTGAGCATGAATCTATGGTTGGTTTGATCTTTCTTAAACTAAGTAGTCTCTAGCTTCGACCATTTCTCCTCTTCCATGGTAGTCTATTGTCTCTCTTCCATCATTTTCTCTTTTCTGCTTCTCATATTTCTTATCCTTATAGATGAAACCTGTCGTAGTTTTAAGTCTTACCTTTGATAAAGCTTTGTCTCGGGAAAAATCAACACGGCATAAACAATAAAAATGGTTTAAGATTGAAGTAGTCTTTCTTTCTATTTTTCTATATAAAATTTTTAGAGGTGTTTCTTATTAATGGGGAAAAAATCAACGTACAGTTTCCACCTTACATGACTTTTGTTTTTATGTGCATTACATGACTGTTTATATCACTAGTGGTCCGAGTCTTGTAACTCTCTATAATACTCTCTTCCTTTCATTTACTAAGATGACTTCTTGTATAACAACTTTTTCCATCATTTTCTTTTCTCTTCTCATGTTTTCGCTTTTTATCAATGAAAAAGCCTTTGCAACCGAAATAGAACACCGCAAACTCAGTGAGTCACTTACGTATAATTTATTTATTCGTGATTTTTTTAGAAAACAATTATTTTTTCAACTTTACCGGTACTTCCATATTTAAATTTATTATTGTTGTTGTAGAAGAGACGATGATCGTGAGAAGGAACTTGGAAGGAAAAGACGAAAGAAACTCCCAAATTGGAGTCCCACCGAGCAGGACGGATCATGCGGGACAGAAAACAACTCAAAATCTATTGGGTTACAGAACCTTCCAGATGGTTTTGTAACCTTCTATAGGATAATCCTAATAGTATTAGGATAAATATGAAATAGGTTTATGATAAATATTAAATAGATTTAGATAGATTTGGATTTGGTTTTTTCAACAACTGAAGAAAATCTACGGCGAAAACTTAAAAACGATTTTCTGAACAATCCAAGTTTTAAGCAATAAAAGTTTTTTAAGTTTTCTTTGTCTTCTAAAAAAAAGTGAATCCATTGTTCATCTTGAACAAAACCTGTTGCTAAAGAGTTAATTATCTAAGAGCCTTCTGTTCCAGATCCTTAAAAGAGTTAATTCTCTAGATCTGAACAATCATCTATCCTTGTTCTCTTTCCATCGAAAAACTTTCTACAATTTTCGCAGACTTTCAACAAAATTCAGATCTGAAAAGCTCTGTTTTCTTGTTCAGAAGATCCAGTGTTGCATCAAAATCCATCTATGTATTTATGTTGTTCATATCAAAGCAAACACACTATTAGAAACTTTATGTTAAAGATCTCAACTTCTTACCTAAACTAAAGGGCACCAACGTAGCTTCTTCTTGTGTTGATGGAGTTCCAGAAGCCGAAGATGTAGTTTCAAGTGTTATTCAGTTTGGCTTTATGTTGCTTATATTTGTCGAAGAAGGCATATCCAGTGAGTTCGGGGGACTTCTATAAGCTTAAAGCTTAGCCTTTAGATTTCACAAGTTCTATTTGGAGTCCATGCTATGACAACAAACGAGCTGGAAGAGACGGGTTTCCCAGCGCTATCTGAGCTCTGCTGGTTCTTTTCTGGCCAGAACATCTTCAGGCAGGTCTACAACACCTGAGAAACCTCCGGATATAAGTATGTCCGGTGAAAAAAAGAAAATAGTGAATATCCAAAGGATTTGACGACAGCCAAGTCTTATGATTCTAATAGGGAACATAAGATGGAGCGTTTCTTGTTAGCATCAGCTTCAAGAAATTACATTTCTCGTGTCACATATGCACCTAGACGATCACTGTGTACCTTATACCCACGTCCCAAAGCAGGTGAATCAGTTGAGAAAGAAGGAATAGAAACTCGTGGTGGCTTACTAGATGTTATTAGATCTGTTGTCAAGATCTTTGCCCTTTTCCGAGACACTCATGAAGATTATCCTTGGTCTGGTTCGGTTGGTTCAGAAGGCTCCGGTTCAGGATTTGTTGTTGCAGGACGAAGGATCATCACCAATGGACATGTTGTGTGCATGGCAAAATCAATCCAGGTTAAAAGACATGACGTAGGAATCAAATACACCGCCAAAGTTGAGGCGTTTGGTCACGAATGTGACCTTGCCATCCTACTTGTCGACTCCGAAGAATTTTGGATTGGTGTAAAGCCTTTGCAACTGGAAAGCAGAATGCCTACACTCTCTCTTCTGAAGACTCTCTTCTGAAGACGCCTCTCTCTCTCAAGACTTGAAATGTCAAGAGTTATTGTTCTTTGGGATGCTGAGAACTGCTGGGTACCTCAGGGATATAATCTTCTCAGACTTAAAAAGAGAATCCAGAGATCTCTCGGGAATTATCTTCACGATCGATCTATATCGATCAAGATAATAGCATCTGCACCTGATACAGATAGATTCAAGGGGATTTGGACTGCACCAGGAATTAAGTTTCTTCCCCTTCAAAATGTTCAATTACGCTGTGAAACTTGTGGCGTATTTGTGACTTGTCGACATCGTACTGATGTTCAAGAAAAACTTAAGAGGAAAACCGACATAGGTGATCTCTCTTTACACAGGCAGTTGCACAGAGCAGTTCTACGACGGAAATTTAGAAGGTTCTGTAATCGTTTTTTTTACAAATTTTAATTTGTGCAAAATCTGTGGAGATGAACCTAGTATGTCATCAAGTAACCCAAGTAGGGTTTCCCAAGTAGGAGTTTAATTGACCCTGATAGGGCAATCAAGTTGTGTCCAAGTAGGACATATATATAAAAAAAAATCAATCTCCGATGGAGATGACAGACCCAAGTAGGGCATGAAGAAAATTCAATCTCCGGTGGAGATGAAAAAAAAAATGTTGATCCAAGTAGGACAACAAAAGAAAAGAAGATGATCCCAAGTTGGGATGTGAAGATGAAGACAAGATCATATCCAAAGATTAGATCGTCTGGTTTCTGCTATTAAGGGGGAGTTGTAAAAAAAAAAAGAGAAAGTCTACTGCAGTTTGAAGAAGATCGTGTCCAAGAATTTTTAATACTTTTATTTTCCAAGTTGGATGTTTCGTTACCTACACATTCCAACTTGAGGGGGAATATTGGGTTACAGAATCTTCCAGATGGTTCTGTAACCTTCTATAGGATAATCCTAATAGTATTAGGATAAATATGAAATAGGTTTATAATAAATATTAAATAGATTTAGATATATTTAGATTTGGTTTTGGCTTTATCTCTA
The DNA here is from genome assembly GCA_900406275.1 of Anastatica hierochuntica. Classification (NCBI taxonomy): domain Eukaryota; kingdom Viridiplantae; phylum Streptophyta; class Magnoliopsida; order Brassicales; family Brassicaceae; genus Anastatica; species Anastatica hierochuntica. The sequence continues at coordinate 5,665 of OVAN01012459.1, read as the reverse complement.
ATTTCCTATATAAGGCATTTGCCTGTGGTTGTAACAGTTGGAAGAAATGATTAATAATATACAAATTTCCCTAAACCTCTTTCCAAAACTTATCAAAATCAACCCGCCTATAAACTCGGCGCAATCTCATCAGGGTCCTTATTAGCCAAATGCAGGGGCTTCGAACGATGTAAGCGCGGTTAATAATCCTACGGCACACACAAGACTTGTGATCGATCTGGTTGTAACTCTGAATACATATGTTATATATTTATATATGTTGTACATCGTGGTTTGGTTTATGTATGTTTCTGAGATTATCCATTTTGTGTGCAAGTGTTTTTGTCATTTATAGAATAAGAAATTAAGTAGCTATTTCCTATCCAAATATCTTTTTAATATCCACCGAGTGTATTAAAACTATTAAGGCTTTGATTGGTAACGTGAGTCACAATGCTTTAAAGTTGGGGATAACTCAAACTTAACTCAAAAATGTTATCAGTCATAATGTAGATTAATTTTTATGAATTTGAGTTTGAATTATGATGAGTTATGGATGATTTAAAATTTTGAGTTATGCTCTTTGTTAATTTGATAAATCAAAAGATAACTCAACATCAAAAAAATAAGATGAAGCAGGAAGAAGTAGAAGATGATTTTTTCTGTTTTTTTTTTAAATATCCTGCCATAGTCTTCCAATTTATTTTGTTAATAGTTTTTTTATATACACTTTATTTTTAGAAGAACTTAGTCGACTCGAAGAAAAAGAGGCAACAACTGATGGCCAATATATGAATAATGTACGTGATGGAATTGCAAATATGATATGGAATGATCGTCATTAGTCCTTTTTCTAATTTTTAGTTTGTTATGTCAAATTAATATGATTTTTTATCAGTATTATAATAATTATTAAAAAAAGATTAAATTTAATTTGTTAATAACTCATACTGCAACTTATACATCAAAAAAGATACCAGTCAATTATTTTGATAAAATTAGTAACTCATATTTTCACATCAAATTCATATGGCGAAAGCCCAGCCGCAAAAGAAAGTCCTTATGGTGGAGAAAAGTGAGTCCATCGCTGTTGCTGTGCCTCAGGGAATTCTCCAGGGTAGCCCTGTTCCTATCACGAGCAGCCGTGCACCCCCACCGTCCTCTGCACAAGTGCCTCCACCGCCTCCTTCGTTTCCGAGCTCGGCTGGGCGCCCTTCTGCTACTGCGAAGGACGTGGCTTTAGCCAAGGTTAAAGCTGCTGCCGAGAAGAGGAGGGTTGGTGGAACATCCTCCTCTGCCAATAAGGAGCATGCACCTCATAAGGATGCCCTACCACCGGTTGTCATAAGGAGGGACAACCAGCCCGGTGATCCAAATTCCAAAAAGAGAAACCCCTCCTCTCCCTCTGCCGTTCCTTCCAAGAAACAGAGGACGGAAGATAGAGAGGTCTCCGATCAGAAATCGGGTGAAAGAAGGTCGAAGATCTCCGACCAGAGGAGGTCTGAGGAAGGGAGGTCGTCTGATAAAGAAATTTCGGACCATAGGAGGTCGGAGGAGAGGAGGTTGGAAGAGAAGAGGTTGGAAGAGAAGAGGGCCAGGTCGCCTTCTCGTGATGACAACATTCGGCTCTCCGAGCTTGTCTGCCTTAAAGGGAAAGGTCATGCCGATGAACAAGATCGTGCTTTCATCGAACTCGGGGAGTACGGGTTTGAGTTCGAATTTCCCAGAAACGTTCCTCTGGCCGAAGATGCCAAAGCCAACGAGGCTTTGTATCGTCACTTTCGCCTACCTGGGGACAAGATCACTGACCACAAACTCCTGGAGAAATCCTTAACTTACCAGGAGATCTGCCGCAGTAACACCGAGGTACCTCCCCGCCCTTGCGTCTTTCTTTCTCTCTTTGCAAGACTCATGTCTGATTCTCTTTATCCCTATATTCTCAGCACATGGGCTTCGTCAATCCCATGAGAGAAGCTCGCGACTTCAAAGAAGACCGTCTTCCAATATTTTCACGAGCTGAAGATCAAAAAAGGGAAAATTGCTGGTGCCATCAAACACGCCATCGAGGCGGAGTTCTCTACCAAGGCCTACTTGAAGAAGCTCAATGAGCTCGAGATAACCCACTCCTTGCTTCGTTCCCAACTAGCCTTTGCCAGAGAGGAATTGAGAAAGGAGAAGGACGCGGCTCACGAGCTGCGGAAATTGTTGGAGGCTTCGCAGGAGGCAGCTAAAAGGAAAGAGAACGAGCTTGAGGGGACGTCGAGGGCGAAAAGCGACCTTGGGTGGAAGTTCGAATCCGTCCGAGCTACACATGCTGAGGAAGTTGAGAGGTTCAGACTCCAGAATGATCGGGCGGTGAAGAAGGCGGCGAGAGAAGCATGGAAGGAGGCAGCGGTGAAATACATACCCAGGTTTGAGAAGGCTGAGAGAGCTATCAAGGACCTCGAGCTCGTACAAGAGAATGCGCTCCTTCAATCCTTAGCCAAAAGTCGTATCGACCTATTAGGGGAATTGGCTGGGAGAGGAATCTCCGGCACGGAGGCCGATAAACAGAAATGAGAGGAAGCTCTCGCCAACTTTCGTGCTTAGCTAGAGCTCATGGATGTCGTGCAGCTTGACGTTGAACAGGATCTCCATGTTTCCCCTCTATCCGACAACTCCGGCGACCTGGTTACTCTTGCAGCCTCTACCTTCGTTAGCTCGGAAGAAATCTCCCCTCAGGAGGTCGCTGTCGCAGTACCAGAGGGCTCTACGATGGTACTAGGAGAACAACCAGCAATGAGAGGGAACCTTTCTGCGGGGACTGCCCCAGAGGTCCCCGGTCTTCTTGTAGGTGAATCTGCAACCTTGTCTTCCCCAACTCTTGACCAATTTGGATCGAACCTGCGTATCATCCCTCCTAAAGCTGCCTCCGAGCTCTCAAAGGACCCTTCTTAGGGTGTTTAAATTTTTTTTTGCTTTTGTATACCCGAGAGGGTTAAATTTGTACTCTTTTTTTAATTGATTAATTTAATCCAATCTTATGAGTTGCTTTTATTGCATGCTTTTTTCGTGCTCGAAAATTTCACGCACTTTTTACAGTTGGCGATATTTTAGCGACAAGCTTGTGGGAGCCTTCAGTGGGTAAGGCTCCTGGTTTTTCCGGCACCATCGACCTTTTGTGGTCCTAAATGGTGGTTTTCAGGTGAGGAGGTATGTTCTCCGTTTGAGTGGAATATTAGGATGTATGAGGGCCCTCTGATAGAATCTTTAGGTGGTCATTTTCATTGTCAGTTTCATTTTGACAGCTCACCCTTCTATGAAGTGGTGATTATAGGCGTGGAGGCGGTCTTCGGCTTATCCCATCTGTTGCCGAGGTGCTTAGGTGCAGCCCGGAGCTGGCTTACCCTGTGTTACACTCGCCAACTCTGAAGGCGTTTTTGCGGGCATGGCCCGACCGCCTGTAGTATGCTTAAGGTCATACTTGACCAGGATGAAATCATTCGAAGGTTGTCATCCCGCGATCGCGGTGTCGTTTCACCAAGGCATTTATGAGAAATGCGCGAATAGATCGAGCTACCTGGCTAGGGTGCCGATGTGTGAATGTTCGAATATATCTCGAATAAATGTCTGCTTTAACAAAACGATTGTGCCCACATGCGGGCTACCTACGTACCCCGGAGGGATCAAGGCTATACGTAGTTCAGGTACAATTTGCTTTAGGTTCATGGAACCGAGTGTTTTTTCTTAGGTGGTAGTTTTTACATTGTTAGCTCTCCAGAGTCACGTTCTCTCCTTCAAGAGGTCGGGATCAGGACCTCGGCGGGTTGCATGCCTTCCTTTATCGTCAATGAACTCCAGCTAATTGGGGGTTTCGGTGGTCCAGTGTTGGAGGTGATCGTTCTCGTTGCCTTTTTAGCTCCCCTCCTGGACTCCGCCACATTCCATCGGAGAACCACACTCAAGGAGTTGTCGTTACCCTTAGTTTCGATGTCGGGCACTTGTTGCGCGAGCCCGAGAATCTGTCTTCTCCCTTGCATAGTCTCACGCTCGGCGTTTTGTGTCGTGATGCTTGGTCAGGGTTCTCTCGAGCTCCCTCTATTGTTCCGCCGACCTCCATCGCCGATCTGATTGGTCTCGAGGATCCGAGACTACCTTGTTCGGAGCTCGACTGTGACCTGGTCTTGGCCCTCGCCCCAATGTCAGGAGCTCGGGACGTGCTTGCGCGTGTTCCTCCACTGGATCCGATCCTCCCTATCCTCGCACTTGACCGTTCGCGCCTCTGAATCCCAAGGCCCCGCGCTGCTCGCGTTTTCATCGTCCAACGGCAGTTCCCGATCTTCTTGAGACGCTTGAATTTGTCGCCGAGCTTCATGCCCAGTGCGTTGGTGGCAACTTGGGAGTACTTTCCGTCTCTGTGACCCTTCCTCGGTTGACGTAAGGACGGACGTGAGTTCTTCGTCAAGGGAAGAAGGAGATACAAGTGGTGGTGGCATGTTGCGGCTGCAATGATGGTGGTGGTGGAGCCGCCACTGTCGTTTGCTCCGTTGCCATCAGGCGTGGAAGTCCTAGTACTCCCCTTGTCCAAGCACGCTCAATTCGCAGGGTTCTGACGAGGTGTGATGCGTTTGGCACAGCGGTTACGTTGATCATTTCTTCGAGCACTAACTGGGACCATTAAAGAAAGAACAACCGGGTTAAATTCGAAATGAAGTCTGTGTGGGTTCATCTAAGGCTCGGTTGTGGAGGTCAGATGTAGCAAAGCGGAATTCACCCTCTTTCTAGCGCCAATTGATGAATCCCAGATGACCCATCTTCGAGCCGAGGTGGTTTCACACAGTGATAATTTAAAGAATATGGTGATTTTATTGAGTATCATTGCGATATTGTGAATTTCAGAGTAAAATCTAAAGAAATATGTATCGAAAGTTTTGTGTCCGAGCTCTTTTGCCTCCAGAAATCCCCCCTCCTCTTCTCTTATTTCCTTCTTCCTTTATAGGTGAATCTCGTAACGTCTTTCGCCACAATTCTCGAAAATCTGCCTTCATAAATATGCGAATTAATGCCCTTGATTTTGTTGACTTGGTCGTTGACTCAAAGATACAGACCTTTTTCTTCTTCAAGATCCATACTCACTTTGCTTTCCCTTTCATTCCATTATGGACCTATGCGACCCATCTCCCATTTCTGGTTTGCTATTCCAATTCATTCAAATCGGATTTGGTTGGGTGGAATCCACTTCTATCATGTGTGATGACTAAAGTAAAGGTTTTGGTAGGCGGAAAAAAAAGGGTAAAGATTTTGCTTGATTTAACCCATGGCTTACGGTTGACTCATGTATGAGCATTTTGTTTTGATGCAATTTTGTATATCTACGATAAAATGTCTAATTTAAAATTGTCCGAAAACAATAAAAAGGCGATTTTAAACCAGAAAGATGACGAGTTTAATTAAAGTGTATTATTAGATAGAATATGCTGCAAGTGATGAAGACGAAATAAAATTGTATAAACACAAATAATGCAGTACAATTGGAGAAATCAATAACAGTAATTATTATATACACTAGGGGAATTACCGCGCTACGCGCGGTTTATGTGTTATAAATTTTGTTATTGTATTGATTTTCGTATGTTAAATGTTCAGAAGTTCGATTTTTATAGCAATATGAAATGTCTATGTATGCTACTAATTGTATTTTTCATCT